>JAODAL010087150.1:0-10024 GCA_025379985.1 Phyllomedusa bahiana | reverse complement strand
TTTGGGGATGGAAATTGAAGTTGGGGTTTCCCTGAAAAAACCCGCTAAAATTTCCCTTTTTAAAACCCCGGGTCCCCAAAATTTTTCCCATTTTTAAGTTTTTAAAAATTTTATGAAGTTTAAAAAAAATTTTTAAACCCCCCCGATTTCGAATTTTTTAAATTCCGCCTCTGAAAATGCCCTTAACCAGTTCCTAACGGGCCCCTTTTAATCCCCATTCTTCTCATTTTTACCCAGTAGTGCGGGTTTTTAGGCTTTGTGGTTTTGATTTTTTCTATAGGAATTTTCCCCAAACCTGCATGACCCCCAAAATTTTAAAAAAGTCCCGGGAAAAGGAGTTTTTTCCAACCCCCTTTTTTAATTTTGAACGGGGACATTGACTTTATCTGCCCCTGGACCGCGGGAATAAACATTAAAATGTCTGCCCCCCAAATTTAAAAAATAAAAGGGGAAAAAAAGGAAATTTTTTAAATTCACCTTTTTTAGTTGAATGTACATTAACTAAAACGCCCTGTCCCCAAAGAATGCCATTAAACCGTCTGCCCCACAGTTTAAAAAAGGCCCGGGGAAATTAGGATTTTTAAACCACCATTTTATTTTTTCCCCCGGGGACTTAAACGTCCTGCCCGGGGGAGCGCTTGCCCCCGTAGGGAGTGGGGAAAACCAAATTGAGTTTCCCACTTGGAAAACGGGTGGTTAACGCTCCTGTTCCACCCAGGTCCCTTTTTTTCTTGCATTCTTTTTTTATTTTACTCAACTTGCTGGAGGAAATTTTTCTCTGTACTTTTTTTCTCTGTCCGTGCCCCCAAACTCCATTCCTCTGAATAACCTACATCGGGAAAAATTTTTTTCCCTTGTACCCCCCATTGTAAAATTCAGAAAAATTTTTTTTAACCAGCTTTTTTGTACATGCGTTTTTTAGTTTTTTAAAACCCTAAAAAAACACATTTTTAAATAGGAGGGAAATCCCACCATTGTTTTTGTTTTCTTTTTTTAAATTTGGGTTTTAAAAGGGGTTTGTTCCAATACAGGGATTGATACTATTTTAAAAGATTTTGAAAAAAAACAAGTAAATTTTGAAATTTATGGGTCCATTAACAGGTCCTACCTATTCCTGTTTCTGGCGGGCACCATCCCCCTTTGACCACTTTGAAAATTTGGGAAAGAACAAAGGGCGTTAGAAAACAAAATTTTTTTTTTAATAGGCCCCTTTTTAGTTTTACGGCTTTTCCCAAAGCAAAATCCCCCCAAAAATTTCAAAGAAAGACCCTTAAAGGCCAAAATTTTTGGGAAAATTGTGAAAAAAAAAATGCCCCTGTTATAAACAAAAATTTTTTTATAATGGGCCCTGTAGTTTTCTGCTTTTTCAAAGCAAAACCCCCCAAAAATTTTTTCCAAAAGCAGGGCCCTTTTGACCCACTTTGGAAAATTTGGGGAAAGAACAAATGTCTGTTAGAAACAAATTTTTTTTAAAATAGGCCCCTGTAGTATTGCTGTATTTAAAAAGCACCTTGCCCCCAAAAAATTTTTAAAAAGTACTTTTCTCACCCAAACTTTTAAAAAAAATTGTGGGGGTTTTAAAAAAAATGCCATTTAAAAGCCAAAATTTCCAAGGACCTGATTATTGCTGTTCCCCCAAGTTTACATAAACCAAAAAAAAATTTAAATAAATATGACTTCTCTCCAAACTTTTAAAAAATTTGTGGGGGGAGAAATGCCCTTAAAAGCCAAAAAAAAAAAAAAAAAAAATTTTTTAAAAAAAAAAAAAAAAGGGGAAAAAAATTTTTTTTTTTTTTTTTAGGTTTTTTTGTTTTTTTTTTTTTTTTTTTTTTTTTTTTTTTTTTTTTTAGGGGAAAAGGGGATGGAAAAATTTTTTTTGACAATGTGAAAACTTAAAAAAAAGAAGTAAATGGAAATTGTTGTAAAAAAAACCTTCTTTTTTTAAAGCCCTCCTCAAAAGCAAAACCAGCAAAATGAACGGGGGGAAAAAGAGAATAAAAAATTGCAGTAAAAATGATCTTTTTTAAAAAAACTTTTTTGAAGGGGCCCTTTTTTTTAAGGGGGGAAAAATGTAATTAAACCCGGCAAATTTTATTCCCCCCAAATTTGACCCGGAAAAAGGGGCCAAAAAAACAAACCCGGGAAAAACCAAAGGCCTTTTCCTTTTAAAATAATTTAAAAACGACCCAAATTTTTAATCTGTGGAAACCGGGGATTCGTTTGTCTTTTAATAAACTCCTCCACTTTTGCAAAAGGGCCCACGGTGAAAATAGGGCGGGTTGCTGGGCAGGCCCAGCACCCCCTAGGGCGGGGCAAGGACTGGGGCCCAAATTCGCCCCTTTTTTGGGGATACCCAGAAGTTTTTTTGGGGGTTCCCAAACAAATACAAAAACATGGGTTGGTTGAGAGGCAGATAGTCGTGCACCATGATTTTAAGCTAAAACTCTTTTGTGTTGGATGTGTGCCCTTTCATTGCATGGGGTTTTTTGAGGGGTAAAAAGTTTTTGCCATAGGCCCCATTTAGGCTTCGCCCCCTTGCCTGCTAGGCTGCTGCCGCTAGGGCTATTTTGGCACTCAAACTGCTGTCACTCGCTGATGTTTTTTCACCGTGACTTTTGGGGGAACATGAACAAAAGCAACTTATTTTCTCCATTTTAATCAATAGAAAAGGTTTCTCCTTTTCCCCAGGCATTTTACTCCCCTATTTGGGTGGGTGGAAGGAAAAGTGCTGATTTTTGTTTTGTACCGGGGATCCAGGAGGGGGGCCCCAGTAATGTTGTTTCTTTTTTGTTTGGCCTTAATGCGGGGGATCATTTTGGGGGGAAAAGGGAGCATTCAACACTCATGGGAGAATGGAGCCCTAAATTTTCCCAAAGCCTCGGGGTCGGGGGGCACTAGCAAACTGATCTTCCTCATTTTCCCTTCCTCCGCCTTAAATTCGCGCCCCCTTTTTCCCAAAGGCAGGGACGTGGGGTAAGGGCGGTGTCTAGGAAAAACCTCCCCCTCCCCCCGTTTCCCCTCCGGTAAAAAAGTTTTTTTTTTTTTTCCAACAAGCCCTGCTTGCCTGAGATGTTTCCCCCCTAAAAGTTTATGCCCCAAATTTTGGCACTAGCTCGGGGAGCTCTGCCTAATGGGGCCCGAAAAAAATTGTGAAACGCCCGGGCTTTGTGGATTTGAGGGAAAAAAAGGGCCCCCCGGTCCGAATCTGTGTCTGCCCCTTTCCCCGTCGCGGGGGGGGCCCTGTTTTTTTAAAGGGGGCCAAACGTTCGTTCCCCGAACTAAGATCCCCAACAATGCTCAGGGCTGACAAGGGCATTTTTTCCGCACTGCCTTTTTGGTGGCTTTTTAAAAACCCGGCAAGGATGGTGCAGAGCTCTTTAACTCCCTCCACTTCGGGGGCCCTCAACACCCCGAGGTCCCCCCCGCTGCTTCGGGCCCATGTGTCATTTTTGAAATGCGTAAGGGAAATTGTGCTGCTGCCAAAAATCGCGGGGAAGCATGTGGAGGGGGGGAAATTTCCAGCGTGTTGCCACTTCAACAATGAACGGGTTGGGGGGGGCCGAGCTGACGCTGCAACCACCCAAGGGGGGGACGAAGCAGGGTGCAACGGGGGAAAGTGCGAACTTGGGACTTCGAGGCCTTCCCAGCAGGCAGAAAAACCCCGGGGTTGCTTTTTAAACAAATTTTCTGGACACAAGGGGTTCGGGAAAAGTGGCCCGGAAGGGATGTGCTCCAGCCTACCGATTTTAAAAGGGCGGCCACAGATTTCCCCCGTTATCGCACACCCACCTTCCTGGCAAAAGGGTTCTTGGCACCCGCCACGCTGGGGTCTCTTTTGGCGGGGGGAGCTGTCCAAAAGCTCCGCCCCTGTGGGGGGGAACGGTCCCCAAAAACAAAAAATTTTTAAACACGGCCGGTTTTTTGGGGAAAGGATGCCCCCAATGGCCTTGGGGGGAAAAAACCCCCTGCACCTCCCTGGGGTTTTTGGGAAAGAGCGGCGCCGAGCCTGGGGCCACCGCCCACCCCCAGAGACTTCCCCCCCAACTCCCCCATGACTGCCCAACAGAAAATATAGTGGTTTTGGGCCGTGCTTACTAGCCCCTTTGTTTTGGGGGGGTCAGATGGATTTTTTTCCCCCCCCAACAGTTTCAGCCCAAAGCCTTAAAAAATTTAAAGTTCACGGGGGGCCCCGGGGCCAGGGCGGCTGGTTTTTTCGGCAAAGAAATGCCTGCCCCAAATCTGGTTTTGGGGGGGCAGAAAGGGGGCCATGACGTGGGGGAAACCCCCTCTGTGTCCCCCAGAGGGAAAAGGGCCCAACATTTAAAAGGGCCCAAAACCCTTTGGCAATCCCCGGACTTTTTCGGCCCTTTTGGCTTTGGGATGGTTTGGGCTAAAGGGGTTTTTTCTTGCCCCCAAAAAACCTGGAAGACGGGAAAGGCGGCTGCTGGGATTTGGCCGCTTTTACGCGTGAGGTCGTAAAAATGGGGGAAAGGGGAAAAAGGGGGTTTGGGATGGGTCTTTTGGTGGTCCCTTGGTGGTACTGGGGAGGGTGGGGAAAAAAGGGGGGGAGGCGATCCCGTCATAAATTGGAGAATGGGCAGCTGAGGAACGTTTTGGGGTGGGGGGAGGGGGAGAGGGGGGAAAAAGGGAGGTGTGCAGAGTGGTTGGGGGCCCCGGAAACGGTCGGGCCTTTTTTGGCCAAGTGTTCCCCCCTTTTTTTCCCAATAAAGAAATTTCGGCATTGATAGACATGTTGGTGGGGGTTTAAACCCACCTAAGGTTCTTGCCTCTACTTATGCGTTTACGGAAAAAGGGGGCCCAAGGGACATCGCTGGGTGAATAAGGGGGCTTGCTCAAAGAGGGCCCGGGCTTGAAGGTCCTGGCCCTTTTTTGACGGCGAAAGGGCGGAGGGGGGTTTTTGGGGCTGACCGGGTGGGGGAAATTTCATATCAGCGGCCCCTTTTTGGCCCCCCCTTTTCCCTTTTTTGGGGGGAAACCCGTACTGACACTCCCCAAATGGGTCTTCCTCCTCGTCCCAGTGATAAAGCGCCCCGCAAGAAAATTTTTCTGAGAAAGCCCCTTTGGGACCCCCAAATTTTGCGTCATCATCAAATAAAACCCCAGGGACTTCGTCGTCCGGGATTTTTGGCATCCGGGAGCGGGGGCTAAAAGGGCAAGGTGAAAGGGCGTTCCCGGGCCCCCCCGGGGGATTGTTCCCGATTGCCGGCTTCCTTCACCCCCTCTTTTTTGGCATCAAATGGGGTCGGGGCAGAGAAAATCATCCTCTTTGGCCCCCTTGATTTTTTAACATGCCTTCTGACCCCAACCTTTTTTTTGTCATCAAAGAGGTCTTCAAAAAAAAGGTTTAATCCAAAATTGGTGGGTACACGGGGTTGACATTTGGGCTGCTTAATTTTGGGATGGATGCTGGTGTTTCTGAGGGAAGACTTTTTTGTGGTTTGTAAACCTGGAGGCCCGAGGGGGTAAGACTGCTGGTTTCAGGTTGCTTTAACCACGAAGGACAGATTGGAAACGCTGTTCGTTACTTAGTTTCACAGGGCCCTGACCCAGCGATGAAAAGGCACCCCCCCGTCCGCTGGCTTTCGTGTTGTCGCCAGAACTGGGGGGGAAAGCACCTTCTCTCTTTCCCCTTTCCTCCATTTCCTCCCCCCTTTTTGCTCGTTACCCCCTGAATTTTGCTCCATTTTTAAAAAGAAAATAAAAAAATTTGAGGGGTTAAGGGAAAAGATTTTTGGGAAAAAGTCTTTTATTAAAAGACTGAAAAATCACGTATTTCAAACCCCTCAAATAAAAACAAAATTGGGGTTTAAAATAACGGGCAAAGAAATTCTACCCCAAAAAAGCGGGCCCTTCGCCAAAGAAAAAAAAACCAAAAAACCTAAATTTGTTTTTCAAAAAAAAAGGAAATTTTTGGCCCTTTTAAATTCCCTGGGTAAATACAAAATTGCTGTATTAAAAAATTAATAATTTGCAAAGTTGATTACCAAAAAAGGGGGTTTGGCCGGGCCCCCAAAATTTAAAAAACCCACTTTATTAAAATTTTATTCGGATAAAAAAAGGTTTTTTTGGCCCCTACCCAATTCACCTGTGGTGACTACAAAATTGCTGTTTTCAAATAAAAATTTAAAAGTAATCTCCAAACAAAGGGCCCCTTCGCCAAAGTAAAAAAACCACTATCTAAAATGTTTTTGGAAAATTAAAAAGGTTTTTTTTCCCCTTTTTTTCCCCTGTGGTGACTAAAAAATTTGGCTGTATAAAAATTTTAAAACTGCAAAGAATCTACCAACAAGCTCCTGCCCCAAAGTAAAAAAACACGTACCCTGAAATGAAATTCGGAAAATCCCCGGGGTATTTTTGGCCCCTTTTCAATTCCCCTGTGGTGACTACAAAATTGCTGTTTTTAAAATTTTAAACCCTAAAAAAAAAAGTAGATCTATCAACAAAGCTGGCCTGCCCCAAAGTGAAAAACACTTTATCTAAAAATGTATTCGGAAAATAAAATTTAATTTTTGGAAATTTTCCCAATTCCCTGGGGTACTAAAAAATTGTTTAAATTCACATGTTAAGGCAAGGTGCCCAATGAAAAAAGTTGTATTCCCCAAATTAAAAAACAGTACTGTAATGTATTCGGATAAAAAAAGGAAATTTTTTGGGCCCCCACCTATCAATTCACCTGTGGTAACTACCCCTTTTGTTGGTTTAAAATTTTAAAACTGCAAGGGGGCTCTAAAAAACAAATTTTGGACGGGGAAAAAGTGAAAAAAAAACACGTATCTGTAATTGATTCGGTTTAATAAAAGGTTTTTTTTGGGCACCTTTCAATTCACCTGGGGGGCCTAAAAAATTGCTCCCAATTCAAAATTTAAGTGCAAGGTGCCCAATAACAAATCTGGACTGGGCAAAAGTGAAAAAAACACGTATCTATAATGTATTGGGATAATAAGGTTTTTTTTGGCCCCTACCCAACTGTGGACTAAAAAATTGCTGTTTAATTTAACTCAAGGTGGATATATCAACAAAGCTGGAATGGGCAAAATTTAAAAAATGAACATCTACTGAAATTTATCTGATAATTAAAGTAGTTTTGCCCTAACAAAGGACCGCAGTTACTAGAAAAAATGTGATCCAAATATAAGTTCAGGCTGCCCTATCCGGGGAAAATATTTCAATAGAACTGTTTAATAAAAAAGCTATTGCAGGGCAATGCTACACTAAGTCTTGGTGAACTTTATCCAGAATTCTTTATAGAGCTTGTCTGTGATCGCCCGCGGGGGCCCCCCCTCCACTCCCCCCCGGGACTTTACAGCGGGAGAAAAATACAAGTTGATACAGCACCGGCCCAAAAAATAATAAAATATTTGCACCCCAAAAACCCGGTCCTGAGTTAAACAATAAAGGAAACAGCACAAGTTCAAATGAAGTGTTCTTTTTTCCCCGGGCCCAACTTTCAGCTCTAAAGAGCCTTTCCAAGAAATCACACAAAGGTCACACGTGATATAAAGGGAAAGTGCAATTACAACCCCGTTACCCCATGACAAATTCAATAAACTTGCAATAATAATTAAAATGTGTATAGCTGGTGATCAAAGTACAGTGATATATTAAACTTCATAAAATATACTATGTGTCTCCTCCATCATCAATATGTGTCAATATAAAGTTACATGTACAAAAATAAGTACTGAAATACGGAAATTAGTGATAAAAAACCCAAGTGAAAAAATCAAAAAATTTTTTTTATACATTACAAGTCACGATTGCTCAATGCATGGCGTTGAGTGTCAACCTCACCTGCTCCGGGTTCTAAAATTCATGCGCTGCGCAAGACATCAACTTGCGCACGCATTTAGAAAGAAAAGACGTATCTGTTGCCAAGGCGTTGTAAAAACTTTATCACATAGTACACCCGTACTTGAGCAACAGGCTGGTTACACCAAAGGAAAATTTACAAACTAGGGCACTGAATAAACGCATACAAAACCCAAATTTTCACGGAAACCAAATTTGGGGAAAACCCACGATGGATGTAAAACAAACCCCTCAAGGAACCAATAGGACCCCTAAATGGAGACAAAAGGAAATATTCCGACATGCCATCCGGCAAAAGGTCCGTAAAACATAAAGGGGGGGCGCCCTACAAACAGCGCTGAGTAATATAGCTTGGCCCAATATATATCCCTCTGGAAAGAAACCCTATACTTTGTAAAGAAAAAATATTTTTAAAAACATAATTTTAATCGCACCAAGGAGGGGGCATCCAAACCGCTAGTGGAGCACTCGATCATCCCAAACTAAGAAATAAAAAAATTTGTATAAAATAAAAAAATAATTATCATATATCAAAATACAACACCTAAGTGCAAAACATACTCAGAAAGGCCAAAAAAAGAATTCAAAGACCATTGGGGAAAATTAGGATATAAAAAAGTCATATTAAAAGAAATCCAATAAATTAATTTTTAAAAATCCATTTAAATTTTTCTTTGAATGCCAACCCCCCCCCCAAACCCCCCCCCCCCCCCCAAAACAAATTTTCCCCTTTTAGGTAGCTTGAAAATTTCGGAAGGAAAATTCTTTTTTCTTTTTAAAAATTTTTTTTTCCCTTAAAATTCTTTTTTGTTTTTTTTTTTTTTTTTTTTTCTTTTTTTTTGGGGTTCTTTCTTTTTTTTTTTTGTTTTCTTTTTCCCCCTCCAAAGGTAGACTTGTTTTATTAATACGCAAGCGACATTCTGAGGGGTCTCCCCTACATACAAAAATTGCAGGGAACTTAGATATAAATACATAGTTGCTTGACATTTTTAAAAAATGTTTGATTTTATATTTTTCCCCGTCATTGGGTGTACAAATTTTCACCCTTCATTAATAATCTAAAATTTTGGGGGAGCCCACTCAAGAAGTGTTGGTTTTAAAAAACACAAGTCTCCATTGGATGGGCAAGTTTGATCCCCTGTATCCAGAATTTTTTGGAACTAAACAAAAAATTGATGCCCTTAAAATTTTGGTTGGGGATCATACCCCGCAGGTAAAAGTGGTAATGGGAGTATGGCACCAAACGTAAGAAAATTGAATGGATTTTTAAATTTAATTCACTGACTCCTTTGGTCTTAATATTGACTTTAAAAAATTTTTCATATGTACAAATGAAGTCTCCCTTTAATATTTTTTCATTGGGCTCTTCTGAGTATGTTTTTCACTTTGGTGCTTGTATTTGATATTATTAATTATTTTTTTTATTGATATACTAATTTTTTTATTTTTTTAATTGGAGGGGCGAGGGCCTCCAGCTATGCGGGTTGGAGTCTCTCCTTTGGGGCCCATTAGAATTATGTTTTGAAAATTTTTTTCTTTACAAAATTATGTGCTTTTCCCGAGGATTATATTGGGCCAATTATTCTGCAGCGTTTTGTACGGGCCTCCCCGTTTACTGTTTAGGCCTTTTTCCGGTGGGGACGTTCGGAATATTCCTTTTGTCTCCATTTAGGCTCCCTTTTTTTTTTCCCTTTATGGGGTATGTTTTCTTCCAATGTGGATTTTCCCCAAATTTGGGGTTGTGAAAATTTGGGTTTTAGTTTGCGTTTATTAGTGCCCCTTTGTTTGTATATTACCCTTTTGGGTGTAGACACAGCCTGTTGCTCACAGTACGGAGTGTACTATGTGATAACGTTTTTACAACGCCTTGGCAACAGATACGTTTTTTTTCTAAATGGCATGCGCAAAGTGTGACTGTTTGCCAGACGCACTGACATTTTAGAGACCCGGAGCAGGTGAGGGTTTAACACAAGCCAGCATTGAGCAACTCGTGACTTGTAATGTATAATAATTCTTTGATTGTTTTCACTTGTGTTTCATCACTAATTACACGTTTTTCAGTATTTTAAAGTACATGAACTTTATAAATTTACACAAAAGATGAGGGGGACACATAGTATATTTTTGAAGTTTTTAAAATATCATTACTTTGATCACAGCTATAACATTTTAATTATTATTGCAAGTTTTTAAT
>JAODAL010087149.1:0-10025 GCA_025379985.1 Phyllomedusa bahiana | reverse complement strand
TTTTCGTGTTAATAATACAGTTGTTTTGACAGGGCCCTCTGTTGGATTTTTGGGCCACTGTATAAAACTGAATGGTCTAAAACTCTTTGTTGCCATGCAACCAATCGACCCCTTAGAAAACCAATCAGAGTCCCTTTCATTTATACAGTGCTCGGGAAAAAAATAAAAAGGGGGGCTCTGATTGCTATGGAAACAGGAGAATTTTGCCCTAAACAGTTTTCATACATGTCCCCCTTGGTGACAAAACTCCCCCCCCCCCCCAAATGGACGGGAAAACCCCCCGCTCTTGATATAGAGAGACATCTGTCAGATATATTTTTACTATCACTTGTAAAAGTGTTAAAAAAGTAACCAAAACAACATATAAGCACCTTATTTAAATAAACACTCCCCAACAACATCATTTCGTTGACCATTTTAATTAAACAAGTGGACCCAATACTGGTCTGACAGGTCCGGAGGGGAAACCTATACAATACAAAAACACTAATCAGCATTTGGATGACAGTTTCGAAGTCCAGGACAGCATTAATAAAATAGGGCCCCTACAGTAGGTAGAACCACCCTTTTATTAGGCATCCTCAATTAGTGGTTTCCTCCCAATTTGTTTGCCAAACCTGCTATCGATAGGTACATGCCTCTGAAAACTTGGGGCGAGGGCCCCAGGTGTTTGAGGATGAGTGTGTGGTGGGGGCCCAATTTGGGGGGAGTAGGGCTGCCACCAGAAGGCCATTTGCCTATGGTTAAAATGGCCCTTTCCTTTAGGCACCTTGATCTATTATGTGGGGGCATAAACCTAAAACTACCTACTGGGGGGCTATAAACCCTTCCATAGGGGGGCCCATATACCTATTCAACAGGGGACCCAAAAATTTCCTACCCACCTAATGGGGGGGGCTACTTATTGTCTACTAATTTTTGGGGTATCCTACCTATATTGGGGATTTTTACCTAATATATATGAGAACATAAAAGAAGATTTTTAACCTGGGTTGCAAAATTGGGAGTCCAGATCTGCCAGGGGTATTTTACTGTTGATGTGCAAGGGAGTCATTATTTCCCCATTGGGGATGCTAGGAAGGGGATGGAAAAGTGTGGAAAAAGTGAGGAATGTAACTTTGTTGGTAAATTCTTCAGAACGGTTCTTTTTGGAAAGAAGTCATCAAGATTTTGGTTGGATGGGTTGAAAATAGGAAGAAAGACTCATAGAAAAAACTTTTTCCCTTTCGAAAAGATGCGTGAGCCCCCCTGGTTTTTTGCTTCTGTGTGGTGGTGCTGAAATGTGATCAAGCTTGTGGGTCCCATATGTTGTTTTTCCCGTCAGAAGTCGTTTTGCCCGATCTCATGACCCTATAGCTATCCCCCTGGGTTGGGGGTTTTAATTAAAGCAGTGACTTCTAATGGTGGTGCTAGAGTACCGCTCTTTTCCCCTTTTCTTTTTAAAAAAAATTTATTTATTTATTTTTGGCGCATTCATGGTTGTAATCCCCAAATACTTATGGTGCCTTCCCAATGAGGTTTTTCATTATCCAAAAAGACTTTTAAAACACTCCTAAATGCCCCTGCGGTTTAAAATGGAAATTAACCCATATTTCCTCCCCCATCCCACCATTACAGCATACGGAAACCCCCAGTTTTCCCCCTGGTCCCAATGATGACATACATTCATGGATCACATGATCTGCAAAACCTTTGTTTTTAAACTGAATCACGGTGAATGTTTTATTTCCCTTAAAAAAGAATTGAGAAAAGTGTTTATATTTTTGTTTCTAATACTTCGAAAGGTTTTGGAGGTATAGGCCCTGTAAGGACTTGGTAGGGGATCCGTGGACCCCGGGGCATGAAGCAAGCCACGCCAGGAACGGAATCAAAGTCCCCCCGGTTTTCACAGACCCCGGGCCGCAAAGCGGGATGGATTGCGGGGCTTGAGGCTCCCAGGTCGTCCCCCTGATGATTTGGGCCGGGGGCGGCCCGATTTGCGCAGGGTAAAAAAATGTATTCCCAAAAACGTAGCGGTGGGCAGGAGTATGGTCGGGGCAGACGGCAAGGGTTGTGGTCTGGACAGGCGAAAAAGGTCGGGCAGGCGGAAAGGGTTCGGGTCGAGAAACGTAGCAAGGTTGGTACACGGAAGGAAAATGACTATCGGAAGGGTTTCACAAAGGCAGGGGGGAAAAACAAAGACCCGGGGGGGAAGTACGGGGACCAAAACTTAATAGAGACAGCGCCGGCAATTAGCCAATTACCGGCGCCTGCCCCTTTTTAAATTACATAAAACGGCGCACGCGGCTGGGGGGCCATGCGATTCCCGGCCGGGGGGACGGGACCGAAGGGGGAGCGCGGTCAGGTGAGGAGAAGGACGGATGCCCCAGGGGCAGTGGGCCGCGGCGGACCCGTCCCCGCCGGGGCCCTCCCGCGGGGGAAAAGGGTGTGAGGGGGCCCGTGGACCCGGACCGCGGCGAAACCCCGTTACGTACCCCCCCCCCTTGCCTCCCCTCCTTTTTAGGATGCAAAACCCCCGGGGGAGGTTACGATTAGGTGTTGATTCTGGTCCGGACCTCCTCGAGGGCCGAACCCCTTCCAATCTACGGGAAAGAAGCGTTCCTTGACCGTCTTCATCCCCAAAGATGCCCTTTACCTCAAAGATTGGCGGACTTGGAAAGGGGAAGGAGTTACATTCCTGAGAGAGAAAGGTTTGGGAAACCAGCGGCTTAGGGGGGAGACAGGGAAATGCGTTTTGGACCCGGGGGAGGATGGAGGCGGGGAAGCTTGTACGTCACGGGTTCAATCCCGAAGAACCTTAAAGGGCCCGAGGAAGCGGGGGCCCAACTTGGTGGGGAACCTTCAGGCCCCCCGTACCTGGGGAGACCAAACTTTGTCCCCGGGGGGAAATGTTGGGGCGGGTTTTCCCCCCCTTATAAGCCTGGTCTTCATAGGGCAGAGGCCCAAAAGTAGGGAACGTGCGTCTCCTGCCAGATGGCTTGATATCCCGAATTGGTCGTTGACGCGGGCACATCCGAATTATGGGCGGGGAAAGGGGGGGGGGTGCGGATGGCGGCCATAGACTAAAGAAGGAGAGCGCCGGCTGCTCGAGACGCGAGGGTTGTACGAGAATTCGGCCCAAGGGAGCAGCTCGGCCAGTTGTCCTGACGTCCAGATAAAAAGGGACGTATTTTTTTCCCCCCCAGAATCGGTTTTCCCCGTCCACCTGCCATTGGTTGAGGGGATATGCGAAAAAAATTTTCCAGCTTGACTTGAGCGGGGCATGTGCACGCCAAATCGGGAAAACAAATTGGCACCCGGTGGAGACAATGTGTGAAGGAAAAACCCAGTGTGGGAAAAACATGTGGGAAAAAATGATTGGTAATTGGGGAGCGAGGAGGCCGGGAGAGGTCGAAGGGGGACATTTGAGAACGGTCAGAAACCCACCAGGGGCCCAAATTCCCAGGGGGCCGGAAATCAGTGATGAATTTGGCTATGTGGTCCAGGGGATCTCAGGCACGGGCGGGGAATGCAGGAGACCTGCAGGCATGTGGGTGGGACCTTGTTCCGGCCTGTGTTTACAGGCGAGGTGAAGTCCTTACATCCTGTGCCAGGGTCGGCCCCCAGTAGTGCCGTGAATAAAAGCGTAGGATTTCCCGTGCTCCGGAATGACCACCCAAGGGAGTATGGCCCCCCATTCCAACACCTTTTTCCCTGAGTGCGGGGGGCAGAAGGTCTTGCCGTAGGGCTTTTCGGAGTTGGGGGACCCACGGAACCAAAAACCGTTGGGAGAAATGATGTGTTGTGCCCGGGGTTTTTCCCCGGGCCCACGCCCCGAGGCAGGGGAGGGCGTCACCCTTGGTTTTTTTAGCGGGGCGGAATGTATGCGAAAAAAAAACCCGGGTGGAAAAAAAAGGGGAGCCTTTTCGGGTTTGGGCGAGGATTCAATGGGGGGCTGTCTGAAGATACGTAAATTCTTATGGTCCGTAAATTTGTGATAGGTGGCGGCCCCTCCAGCAGTGCCCACTCCTCCAGGGCTAACTTGAGGCCTGAGTTCCGGTCCCCATGGCTTTGTTCGCTCCGCCGGCGAAAGGTCTTAGAGAAAAACCCCACAGTGGAATTTTCCCCTTGGGATTTCGTTGGGGGGGAAAAAAAGGAAAAACCCTGGCGGCTTTGGGGCAGGGGGGAAAAAAACGGGCATGGAGAAGGGAGTTTTTCGAACAACAAACGCCTTTCTCGCCTCAGGAGACCAGCATCTGGGGTTGCGTTCTTCCTAGTGGGGCCCCGATAGGAGCCCCCAAAAAAAAAAAAAATGGAGAAGTGGGGAATAAATGGCGGTAATAATTCGCGAAGCCCCGGAAGGCTGGATGGCCCCCAAAAACCGGGGCAGGACGAGGCCATTTTCAGTACCACAGAGAGTTTAGCTGGGGCCATCTTCAGGCCCTTGGCTGAACGATTACCCGAGGGAAGGGAGGTGGGTGATGGAATTGAACATTTCCCCAATTTGGGGTACGTCGTTGTGCGCAGACGTGCGAACCGGCGCACTTGGGTTTGGTGCGTTGAAAATCGGGGGAGAAAATTAGGATGTATCCAAGTACACTACAACAAGGTGTAAGGGATCCCCGGAAAAATCGTTAACAAATTCTTGAAAAAAACTGCTGGGCGTTGCAGAGCCCAAAGGGCATTCGAGATATTTAAAATGTCATCTCGGGGGTTAAAAGCCCTCTTCATCGTCCCCTCCCCAAATTTGATGGGTTGTAGGGACCTCGCGATCCAATTGGAAAAAACCTTTTGCCCCCTTGAGGCGGGAAAAAATTCTTTCGCTCAGGGGAGAGGGTAGCGGTTTTTTACGGTGATTTTATTTAGTCCCCGGGAGTCTTCACGGCGGAGGGGGGCCATCCTTCTTCTGTCGAAGAAAAACCCCGGGTCCGGTGGGGAGGAGGCTTTGGGAAACCCCTTTTTGCAAGTTTTTCTGAATGAGGCCGACATGGCCTGAGTTTCCCGGGACGGAAAGCGGGTAGACCCTTCCCCCGGGGCGGGCTGGTTCCCGGAAGAAGGTCAATGGGGCGTCGTAAGGCCGATGTGGTGGCAGGTACGGCCTCCCTTTTCCCGGAGAATAGTCCCCCAAAGTCCTGGTACTCAGCCCGGGAGACTGGAAAAAAGCTCGGCAAGCGGGTGGGAAAGTGGTAGGCACCGGGCGTGGTACCTCCAAGCGAGGTTTGGCATTTGGTCCCCAAAAACAGGACCTCACTGTCTTCAATCCCCGTGTGGGGCGTGAGTTGCAGCCCCGGGAAGCCCCCGAGGATCGCCGAGGAAGTCGGGACAGGACGTGGAACCTGTCTTTCCTTGTAGAGCCCCACCGGAGAGTCATGGCCCATTTTAAACGGATGGGTCAGTGAGGAGCTCCCCACTAACCGAGGAAATCAGCAAAGGTTTTTTAGGCGGGATACAGGCCGGGTACCGGGATACCAAAGGGCATGGATAAAGTTCCCGGCAGACCCGAGTCCAGGAAGGCGAATCCGGAACGAAGAACAGCGTCAGCCTTCCCTCCACTGGCATCATCAAACGTGGAGCGGAAGAAACTGCACCTTGAGCCCCCTCTCCCCGGGCACCCAGGTTTAGAGATTTCCCCGGCGCTGAGGATAAGACCTCTCTTTCTTGGGGAAGCTCCCCTGCCTTTTAGGAAAACCCGATCGATGGGTGGCAAAGGGGGGATTAATTCGTTCGGGAGGAGGGGGGGTCTTTCTGCCCAAAAGGGCTTTTACCCCGGGACAGACCTTTTTGAAGGTGGCGCAGAGGGCGGCATGTTCCACGCGGGGGCTCCGAAACCAGGATACGGAAATTTAACCGATGTACCCCCAAGGGGGTCGCCCTGACGAAGGCCCCGAGGGCGGACTCAGCAGAGGAAGCCGCACCGGTCCTCAAAAACGGTGCGGAATTCCTGGAGGGAAAATCTGTAGGCCCGCAGTCACGGGTCTTCCTGTCCAGAGGGGGGGGCCCAAGCCGGGCCCTTTCCCGGAAAGAAGGGTCACCCGGAAGGCCACTTTAGACCCCCCGAGGGAAACTGGTCCGCATCGCTCCACGGCATAGAGCACGCGTAAAGAAAACCCCCGGCAGAGCTTGGGTCCCCGGCAAAGTTGGGGGTAGAGGGAGCCCAAGCTTGGGTCCACGGTGACCCAAAGGAACTGCAGTGTAGATGGAGCCACGACGGAGGGGGAGGCCGGCTGCCCGGGGGTCTAGGGCGAAGCATATGGGAGAGAGCTGCCAAATGCTGCCTTTTGTGCGATTGTTGCTTTTTTCTGGGCAACAAAACCCTTCGTAAAATCCGTGTGCTTTGGGAGGGCCCTTGGCGGGATCCCTGGCGGATCTTACTGTACGGACTTGGTAGTGGATCCCCTGGACCACCGCAGGCGTGATAGTAAGCCCGCCCGGGAAGGGAAACTAATAGCCCGGTTTTCACCAGAGCCCCCCGCAAAGCGGGATGGATTGCTGGGCTTGAGGTGCCGGTCGTCCCCCTGACGTGACTTGTGGGCGGCAGCCGGGTGCAGCGAGGTACAAAAAAGTATTCCCAGAATCTTTTCGGTGGGCAGGCAGTATGGTCAGGGGGCGGCAAAGGTTCTGGGCGTGGACAGGGTAAGGTCAGGGCAGGCGGCAGGGTTCGGAGTCGAGAAAAGTAGCAAGGTTGGTACAGGCAAGGCAAATAGACTTCAGGGAACGCTTTCACAAAGGGACGGGGAAAAAAAACCAGGGGGAAGTGAGTGGGACCAAAAATTAAATAGAGAAGCGCCCCGGGAATTAGCAATTACCGGGGCACTGTCCCTTTAAATTACATGACGAGCGCGGGGGGCGTAGGGGGGCGCATGCGCATTCCGGCCCGGGGACGGGACCGAACGGGGAGCGCGGTCAGGTGAGGAGACGGGAGGGTGAGCCCCGGGCCGGCAGTGGGATCCGCGGCGGCACCCCCTCCCCGCCGGGGCGCCGGGGGGAACCCGGGTGCGACCCCGGTCCCTGGCCGGACCGCGGCGCAAAACCCGTTACAGGTCCTTTTACGTGATGATCACAAAGTAGGACCACCCCGGCAGTTAAAAGTCAGTTTGCAAGTCATCCAGTGCTGGATCCCTTTTGGAGAGCCTGTTTCATTTCTTGTGGGCAAGAACCTTGCTGGGTCTACCGGCAGGAAAATATACATTGTAGCACTTCTGGGATCCACGACCCGCTGACAGTATGATGTTTCTCATTGGAGCTGTGGATTCACTAAGCAGCAATTGGTTTGTTGCCAGCTAGTCTCCCAGGTTTTGGTTACCTAATAGTGATGGTTGCACTAGTGGAGCAGTAGCATGGTCAGCAAAGCAACTGCTTGTCCTTGTAAAAATGAGGGGTGTTGGAGACAATAATGACACTCTGCTGCTATATAAACTTTTACTGACTTTAAAGCAGGAAAAAACAATAAAATTAGAATAATGCAGTCTCTTTGTCTTTAGTGAGGCCTAATACGCAGCAAGGCCCTTTGTCCTGGTGCTGCTCACTAACTTGCACCCTGGTCATAATATCTACGCTGTTTCGGAGCACTGTTGGTAAAAGTGGTTAATGCCTTCACTGACCCTATAACCTCACCAGAATTACAGTTAAAATATGAGAGACAAAAGGATAAGATGAACATTTAGTCAAGAAACAAGCTATGGGTCAGGCTCGGGAGCAGAAGAACAGATACCAAGAAATATCCAATCATAGTAGAACAGGCCCCGGTTAACTTGTTACAAACTGGACTTTTGGATGCTACCCATATGTTCCAGCAACTAATCCCCTAATGTGATATCTGAGATGGATCTACCACCAGAGCTTTTGTATTGTAGGTATATATTGTAACGCCTCACATTCGTTCGGATGCCATCTTGGACCATCCTGGGGTTCCTTAGCTCCGGGATCGCCGCTTTGGTAAACGGAATTGCAGGCTGACACAGTGTTCTCTTCAAGTCTGATCTCCACCAGCTTTATTTTTCAACACAGGAAAATGTATACAGCATACAAACATAAACCCTAGGCCGTCTAGCCACTAACTACACACCAATAGAGACCCTCTCTAATTTCTGACCTGGACCTACCGTCCTGCACAGTACATTTATCATATACTTCTGACTTTCCTCAAGCCTGGGGGGATAAGAGCCCTCTCCTCAGCTCCTCTGCTGCTCCACTCTCAGGTAGCAAGCCACACCCCCCGATTACCTGGAGAGACAGGCTTTTAATAGGTCTCCAGGGATGTTCCAAAATCCTGTCCTGGAACATGGGGACGGCAACCCAGCCAACGCTACTGCCGTCCCGGGAAAGGCAACCCATCACTAGCCGCATTGCAGCCATAATAGCTACTTGTGTCAGTAACCTATGGTTACTGACGCCAAAGAGTTGCCTTCCCCCACCAAAACCAGGTTTTTGGTGGCACGTCTGCAGTAGGTATACTGCTGTATTCCACCTAGTGGCAGTGCCTGCAGTCGCTCTACCACATATCCCCCCCCCTTTGATAAAGGCCGTAGGTCTTTCTCACCCTGCACCAACCTCCCTCCAGGTCAAAACTCCTACTGTGGGGTACGACTTTACTAGGTCAGACTTTCCCCATGTTTCCCTGGGCGGTAATAAAACTTTCGGGGAACTATTACTCCAGTTTCACAGCCTGTTTTGAGTTCTTTTCCCCCACCAAACATGCAGATCTTTCCCACCTGTTTCGTCTTTCTATCCTCTTCCCGTGGTTCCAACTTCCAAATGCACAAACACCGGAGAATTTCGTACCTTCCAGGTTTATCACCTTCTCCTGGGTACCTGTCATTAAGGGCAACAAGTCCCCTACATCTGTGATAACAAAAACCACCAGTGATCACCATAACCATGGGATACTTCCATAGACTTTTTGTCACAGCTTTTTCCACTGTTTCCCATGGGCCCCGGCTCTGCAGGACCACTGTAAATCCTATGTTTTTGCCATCACCAGGCTTCTAGTAACCACTGGCTGTTCCTGGGCGCTGAGATCAAAATACCTCAATTTTCTGTCATTGAACACAAAGCCCCTCTGAGGGTTTACAGCCTTCACTTACCCCAACATGGGCAAAGGATGGGCCCCAGTTTTACTTTCCCATCACATGGGCGTCACCCTCATATCAAGTATTTGCCCTTTATTTTACCATCTCCCCAGCTTTACTTCCCTCTACGTGGGCATACAGCACTCAGGTCTGCAACCTCGCAGGGCAAACATCACATTGTACCTCATTTATATCAGGTGCAGTCTTTACCACCAACCCAAGTACACCTACACTGGGTTTTTAAACACTCATACTGTGCCCAAAAGAGTCCTGTCTTATGACTCTGCTCAGACATTTCTACACTGGTCCTCTGTGCTACAGCGATTTGGCCCTCTTCTTGCCTTGGGACACTGGTCTGTAACTTCTCAAAGGGAACCTGGTCTATCTTACTGACCATCTCAGGGGTTATAACCTCTAATGAGGCCCCAATCATTGTGGCATCATGACAACTTTTGCCACCTTTGGCACCTTTGCCAGTACTTACCGGGCTATTACTGACAATCACCATCTCTATGGACAATCTATCAGTCACCCTTACATTACCGGGCACCTCACTAGGGTCTGGGATTCCTTTATCCTCCCTGTCCCTCACTAGGTTTAAAACATACACCCATCTGAGGTGTCTAGCAGCTCACTTTCTGCTTTACAACGTCGAGATACTTCTCCATTTTCTCCTTATCTGGCCCCCTATTAAAACTACATAATCCACCAGACCATTGTACATTGTCTACACACTCCTCCAACCTGGAGTCCACTATTTGTGCCTTACTTTGTGGGAACACGTTTACTGCCTTAACACCTGTCAACTCACATATGACATCAGGGTTACCACATTCACTATTTACCTTCCTTTCTTTCCCCTTTCACTCCCAGTGTGCACTTCAGCGACACATTCCCCTGGCATCCCCCTCATGGTTCGTTTTTAAAAAGATTCCCGTAACGGATGGAGTATTTTTCACCATCTCCAGTAATGGTCCC
>JAODAL010087148.1:0-10025 GCA_025379985.1 Phyllomedusa bahiana | reverse complement strand
CCCTGTTTCTGCTGTTGCTTTTTGCCGTGACCGCCACATTTTTGTGATTGTCCCACTCGTGGCCTAATACTGTTTTGCCCCTCCAAAAAATTCATTGGCCACTGCCTGACCTCATACTCCCAGCCGGGGGACCTCCACACTGTTTTGATTGTGCCACTCTGTGGCTTAAATTTAACTGTTTTTCCCGCCCCCAAATAAATGTAAATTGTTGCCACTCCCTGCCCTCATACTGCTGCCGCCGGGGGGACCTCCACACTGTGTGTTTGTGCCACTCTGTGGGCAAATACTTTTTTTGCCGCCTCCAAAATTTGTCATTGTGCCGGGGGCCTGCCCTAAAGGCTCTGCCATGCCCTTTCCCCCACGTGTGATTGTGCCACTCTGTGGCCAAAAATACTGTTTTGCCGCCTCCAAAAATGCCCAAGTGCCACTGCCTGACCTCTTTCTGCTGGCCATGACCTCCACAGGGTTTTATTGGCCATTTCTGTGGCCTAATACTTTTTTGCCGCCTCCAGAATTTTTAAATTGTCCCACTGCCTGACCTCATCTGCGTGGTTGCCGCCGTCCCTCCACCCTCTATAAACTAATGTTGCCACCTGAGCTCTCAGTTGTTTTTTTCCAAGCTTTCGCAAAGCATGATTTTAATCAGGCAAACTTTCCCCCCTTTGGAGGTTTTTTGGTCAGTTTTTTGCCCCTTAAGTGCCCGGGGGAATTTTTTAAATAGTAAAACCTTCAAAGAGCCGGGGGCATTTCATGTGCGTGCCCATACTAAAACACAACATTGTATAAAAGACCAAAACCAAAGCTCCCTCTGCATATTTAAGCAGGGCACAACGTTCTAAGCACCCTGCAGGCTCTGGGCACCCCGGAAATGGGCTTTTTTTTAAACGTGATTCGTGCCGAATAAATTGGGCCGAAACGAATTTTGGCGGAAAATTCGGCGAAGGACCGAAACCCAATTTTTAGGAAATTCGGGCCATCTCTAAAGTGAAATAGATAACTGGCCCCTTTGTGACAGGGAAACATAAAATACTGCCCCAGTAGTGATAATAGGGTTTCCCCAGTTTTTGACAGTGATTTCATAATAACTGCCCCAGTAGTGACATGGGTTTCATAAATAGCTGCCCCAGTAATGAACCAAAAGTGCCCCCCGTAGTAAGCTTTCATAGCTGCTCCCGTAGTTAAAAATACATACTGCCCCCAGTATTTAAAGAAAACATAGAAAAGCTCCCCATTAAGGGAATGATAGATAGGGTTGCCCAGTTTGTTAAAAGCTACATTTGCCCGCCCCAGTTTTAATGAAGATAGCTGCCCCAGTATTAAGATAAAATAGCCCGCCCCAGTAGTTTAAAGATACATGGATAGCTGCCCCGTTTGTGATAATACTAGAAAACTGCCCCATAGTGGGTAATTTTTTTAGGTAGTGCCCCAGTTTAAGGAAAAATACATAGCTGCCCCAGTAGTAATGTACATAGCTGCCCCAGTAGTGATGCTACCGAGATACTGCCCCAAATAGTGCTGCAACAGAAAATTTGCTGCCCCGTAGTGCTGCCCCCAGAAAATAGCTTTTTTCCCCCAGTATGCTGCCCCCAGGTTTTGTGGGCCCCCCGTAGTGCTGCCACAGAGATAGCTGCTACAAAAGATAGCTGCCCCCAAAAAAGTGCAGCCCCCCCTATGGGTGCCCCCCGAGTTTGCTGCCCCCATAGTGGGTCCCCAGTAGTGTTGCCCCCAAAGATAGCTGCCCCCATTTTGCTGCCCCCAAAAGATAGCTGCCCCCAGAAGTGCTGCCCCAGGGAGTTTCTGGGCCCCCGTAGTGCTGCCCCAGAGAAAAGCTGCCCCCAGTAGTGCTGCCCTCAGTAGTGCTGCCCCCAGTAGTGCTGCCCCAGAGATAGCTGCCCCCAATAGTGCTGCCCCAGTAGTGCTGCCCCCGAGATAGCTGCCCCCCATAGTGCGGCCCCCCGAACAGCTCCCCCAGTAGTGCCCGCCCCCGAGACAGCTGTCCCATAGTGCTGCCCCAGAGGGGTAGCTGCCCAAATTTGTGCTGCTACAGAGATAGTGGGCCCCAAATAGTGTTACCCCCAGTAGTGCTGCCCCAGTAGTGCTTTCCCCCGGGGTTTGCTGCCCCCCGGGAGTGCTGCCTCCTTAAATGATAGCTGCCCCAGTAAATGTGCCCCCAGAGATAGCTGCCCCCAGTATGCTGCTACAGAGATAGCTGCCCCAGTTTGTGCTGCCCCCGTAGTGCTGCCCCGGTAGTGGCCCCAGTAGTTTCTGCCCCCCCAGAGATAGCTTTCCCCCCGTAGTGCTGCCCCCAAAGATAGCTGCCCCCAGTAAATGCTGCCCCCCCTAAATGCTGCCCCCAGGATAGCTGCCCCCAGTAGTGCTGCCCCCGTAGTTTCTGCCCCCGGGGATAGCTGGCCCCCCGTAAGGGTGCCCCCGAAAAAGCTTTCCCCCAAAAAGATGCTGCCCCCAATAGTGCTGCCCCCCGTATTGCCTTTTCCCCTGTGCTGCCCCAGAATTTCTGCCCCAGAGAAAAGCTTTCCCCGTACTGCTGTCCCCAGAGGGTTTGCTGCCCCCAGTAGTGCTGCCCCCCGAAGGGTAGTGCCCCCAGAATAGCTGCCCCCAGTAGTGGGTGCCCCAGTAGCAGCCAGGGAAAAAAAAAAAAAATAAAAAGAAAACACGCACCTTTCCCGGGTCCTCGGGCCCAGCCCTCCCCCCCCGGAGCCGACCCGCAGCGAAAGGGGGCGGGGGGGGGGAACGGGCCCCTGTGCATCACACCCCCTCGCCGCTCACATTGTTTGATACAGCCCCTCGGTGAGCGCCCCCATCTACAACGATAAGGGAAAGCAAGGGGCAGAGCTTCCCTGCTTCCTCGTAAAGCAGCCGGGACGCTGAGCGCAGCTGCTAGATCTGCACGGCCGCGCAGAGAAGATGCCGACCGCCCGGACTAAAGTCACCGGGCGGTCGGCATCTGGTGTAGCCGGCGCCGCGGACCGGCAGGGGATGGGCTAAGGCCCGGTGCCGGTCCGTGGACCGGTGGTTGGGGACCCCTGCATTAGGGTGTGTACATAAGCCTCAGGGTAAAAGTGAGTCCCGTGCCTGGCCTGCAATATAGACGGGGTCCAAAATGTTGCCTCTGCCCTGGCACATCTAGCTTGGAAACTATTACAGGATGTCAGTTTTCCTGGAGTTGGAAGACTCCTTGCAGTACCAAGACTGCATCTGAATAAGAGATGGATGGTGTCCAAATTGTGCCTCTGGCCTGGCCCATCAACATCTAATCTCTTGGGGTTGCTTTGCATATCCTTATAGTCAAAGCTAGAAGGTGCTACAGGATGTCAGTTCTCCTAGGGTTGGAATACTCATTGCAGTACCAAGATTGCATCCAAATCAGTGACTAGCTACTTAAAAGGGAACTCAACTGGCTGTTACTGCAACATAAGTTGAGAAAGGACTGTATTTGACTGAAAGAAAGGAATTCCGTATGCAATATCTTGCCGGTAAATAAAAGGGACGAGTCCATGCTTTGTTCCAAATGTTAACCCTTCGTCTGCCTCCTGATTCACCTGCCCAAACATTATGGGCGCCTCCCTACAACACTGATACAGCAGGAGAGGACCAACACCATCACTGAGTGCACGCCAGGGGTCAGTAACATCCACATCAAGCCGCAGATAAAACCCCAACCAGGGACGAGCCCCGAATGAATTTGCCTATGCCCCGAATCTCGGCGGCGCCAGGCCACTGCCATGGGCCTGGAGCTCTCCTTAGTGCGGGCGGCGCCCGCCGATCTCTGACTGCATGGCTGTTTCACAGCGGCCACGCAGTCAGAGTCGGGGTGGAGGCAGGGCGGATCGTTCCCATCCTGTTCTTCCCCCTGTATGTACGGGGGCTTTGGGAAACGTGTATAACACCTCAGCGTCGCAGGGGGGTGACGGACCGCTTTATCACCCCCCTGCGACGCTGGAATCCCCAACCGGCAGCCTGCAGCGAGGAGGGTCCCGGCCCACGAGACGGCGTAAGTAGCGTGATGACATCACACTGCTTACACCGTTCTCAAACTGCAAGACCAGGACGTGCGGACCGTGCCTCATAGGTAAGTAGGTTTTTTTAATTTTGTTTTTATTATGTATGGGGGGGGAATATCACTGGCTACAGGGGGCATATCACTGGCTACAGGGGGCATATAACTGGCTAAGGGGGCATATTACTGGCTACAGAGGGGCATATCACTATCTATAGAGGGACATATCACTGGCTACAGAGGGGCATATCACTGGCTACAGGGGGGGCATATCACTGGCTACAGGGGGCGTATTGCTGGCTACAGGGGGGGCATATCACTGGCTACAGGGGGGCATATCACTGGCTACAGAGGGGCATATCACTGGCTACAGGGGGCATATCACTGGCTACAGAGGGGCATATCACTGGCTAAAGAGGGCATATCACTGGCTACAGGGGGATATCACTGGCTACTGGGGTGGCATATCACTGGCTAAAGGGGGGCATTTCACTGGCTACGGGGGGGCAATATCACTGGCTACCGGGGGGCATATCCCTGGCTACAGAGGGGCATATCACTGGCTACAGAGGGGCATATCACTGGCTACAGAGGGGCATATCACTGGCTACAGGGGGGCATATCACTGGCTACAGAGGGGCATATCACTGGCTACAGAGGGGGCATATCACTGGCTACGGGGCGGAATATCACTGGCTACAGGGGGGCATATCACTGGCTACACAGGGGCATATCACTGGCTACAGAGGGGCATATCACTGGCTACAGGCGGACATATCACTGGCTACAGGGGGTATATTATGTGGCTACAGAGGGCATATCACTGGTTACAGGGGGGGCATATCACTGGCTACAGGGGGGCATATCACTGGCTACAGAGGGGCATATCACTGGCTACACGGGGACATATCACTGGCTACAGGGGGCATATTATGTGGCTACAGAGGGCATATCACTGGCTACAGAGGGGCATATCACTGGCTACAGGGGGGGCATATCACTGGCTACAGGGGGGGCATATCACTGGCTACAGGGGGGCATATCACTGGCTACAGGGGGGCATATCACTGGCTACAGAGGGGCATATCAATGGCTACAGAGGGGCATATCACTGGCTACAGGGGGGCATATCACTGGCTACAGGGGGCATATGTGGTTATGGGGGCATATTACTGGATAAATGGGGCATATTACCTGCTAAGGGGGCATATTACCTGGCTAAGGGGGGCAGTAACCTGGCTACAGGGGGCTAATAACCTGACTACAAGGAGCATATTACTGGCTACAGGGGGCATATTACTGCCTAAAGGGGGCAGTAACCTAGCTACAGAGGGCAGTAACCTGGTTACAGGGGCTAATAACCGGGCTAGAGGGGGAAACTACTTGGCTAAAGGGGGCTACAACCTGGCTATAGTGGGCTACTACCTGGCTATAGAGGCCAAATATGTACCTACATGAGGGTAATTATTACTATTTGGGGCCACTATAGATGAGGATTTTGTACAGAGATAGGAAATTGTAGAGAAATGCTGATAAAATGAGGAGTCTAAGATGTTTGTTTTGTAAATTTTTCAGTGAAGAGTTGTGGACGGTAGAAGTCATCATGGCATCTGGGACAGATGGAGGAGAAGAGAAAGAGAACAACTCTTCAGAGACTTCTCCTGTAAGTCACTAAATGTAACTGCAGTGTAATCACTTATATTTCTCCTGAGCCTAAATACAAAGGTTTTTCTCTGTAAAAATACATCCGCAGTTCACAATGAGACGCAAAAAATTCCATGTGAACCCAGCCCTACTCAGAAAAACTTAAGGGCCCGAGCCCCGGATGTTTTGGGACCCTAGCAACGCTCTTGCCCCCACCACTGTGTTGAGGCCCGGGGAAGGCAGGTGAGGTTTTGGCGAGTTCACGATTATGCAATTATGCCATCTGCTCATAGGATATCTTTATCCAATAATATTTATTTAATATATATTAGGCAATAACACATAGAGTGTAATGTTGCAACTTCTTAAAAGAGAAAGTCTTAATGACACTATGTCAAAACCTGCAATCCATGATACAGTCCTGGGTTCCGAGCCCCGAGTCCAAGTGGGATCATGCGGACGCCGGTATCTCGTGCTTTCGGTGTCTCTCAAAGCATCTCAGAGCTGACCTGCCGACAGCTGGCTGTTGATTCGTCCGCGCACCACTCACGCGGTCACCACTTTCGGGGGTCACGTCCCTTTCTCGAGAAGGGGCGTGACCCCGAAACGTCCGTGACGCGTGAGAGGTGCGCGGGACGAATCAACAGCCACTGTCGGCAGGTCAGCTCTGAGATGCTTGAGAGACCGAAGCACAGATACCCGTCGCATGATTCCACTTGACTCGGGCTCGGAACCCAGGACTGTATCATGGATTGCAAGTTTTGACGTAGTGTCATTAAGACTTTCTCTTTTAAGAAGTTGCAACATTACACTCTGTGTTATTGCCTAATATATATTAAATAAATATTATTGGATAAAGATATCCTATGAGCAGATGGCATAATTGCATAATCGTGAATGGGTATTTAGCAGGTGGGGACCTGCATATGCCGCTGCTAAAACTGCAACCAGTATCTAAGCCTACGATAAATTGAAGAGGTTTTGGCGAGTGGCAGCCACCTTTGCAAGTGTGAGATAAGGGCTCAGTGCTCGCTACTACCATTCCCTTCCTTTCCGCTGCTCGACCCCATGGCCCACCACATTACCCCTTCTAGTGCAGGCATGTCATTGCCATGGATATACCTTGAATGTGAGTTCTGTAAATGCAGATTGTTACAGATTCAGTAGCTCATTCTTGTGTGGTTCTCTTTGTTGATACAGCCAACTGTCCTGAATCCAGTGGAATTGTATTGTTGTCCTGGACGGTCTGCTGCGTGTCCTGGGAATCCAAGGCACATATCCTGGATTCTCAGGTCAGAGCTGCTTTTCAACTGTATGCACATCTCCAAAGCTGCCAAATGTAATTGTAGGGCCCCCATGCATGTGAAGCATCTGAGCTCCCCACCAATTCCTATCTTACAACTAATTAGTGGGCACCTTTCTTATAAAATTTGACCAGGGTCCCTAAGAGGAGAACTGCCATTTCTGCCCTGTGGATGCCCCTACCCATCGCTGCCCTACTACTTATTCCTTCAGGCCACAGGCAGCTTAGAATTTCAAACCCACAAGAGGTTGGGAGCAATGGAGGAGACTCATGACGTAGGCAGCATGATGATGTCACTAGATTATACTACCTGCACTGGACAGCAGGAGAAGCACCCAGCTGCTCAATGTGGGATCAAGGAGAAGAAAGTCCTATTTTTTTTTATTGTAATTAGTGCACAACTAAAAAAAAGGGGGAACCAATTAACAACTTATGTCCTTATAATACTCTGCCTACCTAATGGGAGACTTCCTACTTATTTGCTTGCCTAATTTGGGGGCTACCTGCCTAATTTGTGGGCCATTTGCTTAATTTGGGGGACTGCCCACCTAACGGTGGGGATAGGTCTATCCACCTATTAGTCTGCCTAATTTATTTGGGCTTATTACCTCTGTGGCTAATGACATTTTTACAGTTCAGGTATATTGTTATTATTATGTGGGACACAAAGAGTGGTCTTATTACTGTATGCGGCACCTAGGGTAGTTTTTACCACTGCAGTTTATATGTACAGGGACTTTGTATATAGGTAGTGTGGGGGTTAGCATCACGAACAGGTAGGCAGCAGGGCTTCAACAGACCGAGAAAGTGACACAGAAGTAAAGTTCAAGTCCAGGCGCTGCCTGGGTTTATTTGCAGGAGAAAACAAAAACACAAAGCCTTAAAGTTCAGGCCAAAAACACAAACAAAATGCCTGCTCGGCTGAGCTCTACCTATACAGAGCGTTCCTCTCTGTCCTGCACTATTAGACGGTCACAGTGTGGTTTCCCTCTTAGCAGCAGAGGTCCACAGGAAGAACAAACACAAGCCTGCAGACCCAGGCTTTATAGGCCTAATACCAGCCTCACCTGGGGTGTGGGAGTGGCCACCCACCCTGCTCTTTGACCACTCCAGGAAAAGCCGATCCAGACTAAGCGGTCTCGAACCGCTATACTAACACTGTGTCAGTAACATAGTGTTACTGACACCTAAGCTGTCGGCCTTCCTTCACCAAGCACCAGGCCTCTCGGTGACATGCATCAGTCCAGAGGCTTCCTAACGCCACATAAGACAGAACCCTAGGGGAAAAATACCTTTCCTCTGCGACGTCGCCTGTCACCTTCTCACAGTAGGGAAAAGTTGGGATAAATGTTGAACTGAGACGCTCAACATGCACAACATAAGCCACACCCAACATGTTTCTGGGGCAAATTCTGCAGAGATGAGTCATGGCTAGAAGAAGTTATACTGGTGGTGTGGGCTGGACAGAGACGAAAAGGGAACATAAACAACTCCAATCGGAGAAATCACCTTTGAGTCATTGGATGTTATTGTACTGTAATCACTTACTGTATATAATCTGCCATTCACCTGTGAAGAACTGGTATCTACCAATATATGGTCACTGTATGGGGGTTTTTCATGGTCTTAGTATAATGAGATATTCAGGAACAGTGTGATAGCATTATTCAGTTATGTCATAGTGCTATACAGTCATGATGTGGCAGTATTATTTCATTTAGGTTAGGGATATATTTTTTATGTCTAAGCAATGTCAATGTTGTTCTGTGCTGGTCTGTTGGATATGATTGAATGTGGTTGGAAACGTGGCTAAAAAAAATTCCATTCTGCATCACTCTGCCATTTAGCTCCATTGTCATCAAAAAACTTGTGCAATCTCTCCCTGAAGATCCGAGTCTTCTCCTCTTTTTCAGTAGCTTGCTCTGTACATCCTTCTCCCTTTCCTTGCTAGTTCCACATAAGGCTGATTTGTTGCAGATATGCAGTTTTGAGTCTGCACTGTTTATCCACAGTAGAAGAGTGAAGAAATCAGGCGATTTCTTCACTCTTCTACTACTTTCTATGGCTAACACGGTACAACATTATACTACTGTTTATCCACATAAATTTACAATGCAACACAAGTATACTTGGTTCTGAAAACTCCATTCACATGTACTTGAAAATAAAGTTGACACCGAAATCAGCAAGCTGTTAATTTCCAAGACCACAGCATGCTCAATCTGTTGCAAAAAAAGGCAGATTTTTCCAGATTTTGCTGTAGAATTGACAAAAAATGTGTTGTGTGGTAGGACCCATGGCAAAAATATTCTACCACATAGGAACTCAACCTTACATTGAGAGAAATAAAAAGAAAAGCAGAGTGAGAAGATCATGTAAGCCCTAAGCCAAGGACAATATGCTTGTAATGTGATGTTCATGTTTTCACACTTTAAAGAATTTGTTGTAGAGGAACTTTACCTTACGAAATGGTGGAACAGCGTGCAAAATTGTTACAGATCTCATATAAGGCACAGAAACTTGATAGCTGAGTACACTGTAAGTGGCTGGCACTATTATATGAACATGTGAATATTCAGGAACATAACTTGAACAGTATGTACAATGCATTCATTATCTCACTCTTTCTCACAGATCATTGGACAGGGGCCTCAAGCTGATGTCGTCTTCACTCAAACCAACAGACAGTGTTGACTTCTCACTTCTTCACAGAACTTTCACAGAAAATTAAAAGCTCCAGTTCAGTTTAATAAGACAGCTATATATAGCTGTGGCCCTATGTCTAAGATTCATTTCCCATAAGACTCTTCTTATCACACTCTTGTTCAGTCAACTTTGCCCCAAGACTGAAGTAACTAGGCCACACCAGAGGCCCGAGGGCAGCCATCCTCACGCTACAATCTACTCACGAAACCCTCATAGGCTGATGTCTGTCACAGTGTCTTACCAACCTGCTGTAGTCTCTCCCTGGTGTAATTATAGCAGCACCCAACATGTCTTGGCTCGAATCTAGACTGACTTTTCACAGTCCTAGCAAACACCCAAACACCAAATTTTAAA
>JAODAL010087147.1:0-10025 GCA_025379985.1 Phyllomedusa bahiana | reverse complement strand
AAAGGGAAAAGGCAGTGTTGTGTTTTTTATTTTATTTTTTTGTTTTTGTTTTCTTTTTTTTCACTTTTGACATTTATTTTTACTTTTTTCACTTCTTTTTACTTTTTCTTTTAACAGCAATCATCAGATTGCTGTTAGAAGGCAGGCCAGTGCACAGTACTAGTACTGTGTACTGGTCTCCATGACAACTACCTGTCACCATGCCCACAATGCATTGTGGGTATGGTGACGTCACAGATGACCCCGGGAAGTGCCGTTCACTTCCCAAGACCATCAGACAGGAGATCGGTGCCGCACTACAGTGCGGCAGCCGCCCGGAGCAGGTAGGAGGAGATCCCTCCTCCTGCCTGGGACTTCATTATCACAGCCATGACACTTCCAAGTCACTTCTCGCTAGGGCGTATGCATACGTCCTATGTCGGGAAGGGGTTAAAAGTTATATGGATAAGAAAAGGTGGGTTTTGCACCTATGAAATACACCTGCAGTTACTAGCAAATTTCTGTATCCAAATATAAGTACAAGGTGGGTCTTTGAACAAAACTGGGTTGCACCAAAGTGAAAAACAACTGTTTAAAAGTTATACGGATAATAAAAGGTGGTTTTGCACGTATGAAATACACCTGCAGTTACTAGAAAATTTCTGTATCCTAATATAAGTACAAGGTGGGTCTTTGAACAAAACTGGACTGCGCCAAAGTGAAAAACACCTATTTAAAAGTTATACAGATAATAAAAGGTGGGTTTTACACCTATGAAATACATCTGCAGTTACTAGAAAATGTATGTACCCTAATATAAGTACCCGGGGGGTCTTTGAACAAAACTGGGCTGCGCCAAAGTGAAAAGCACCTTTTTAACAGTTATACGGATAAGTAAAGGTGGTGTTTTGCACCAATGAAATACACTTGCAGTTACTAGAAAATTTCTGTATCCTAATATAAGTACAAGGTGGGTCTGTGAACAAAACTGGGCTGCGCCAAAGGGAAAAACACCTATTTAAAATGTATACGGATAATAAAAGGTGGGTTTTGCATCTATAAAATACACCGCAAATACTAAAAATTTTTCTGTATCCTAATATAAGTACAAGGGGGTCCTTTGAACAAAACTGGGCTGCCCCCAAAGTAAAAACAGCTACTTAAAAGTTAAGGAAAAGAAAAGGTGGGTTTTTGCCCCCAAATGAAATACACCTCAGTTACTCGAAAATTCTGATCCTAATATAGAAAAAATGGGTCTTTAAACAAAAGGGGCGCAAAAGGAAAACACCTAAAAAAAAAGAAAAGGGAAATAAAAGGTGGGCTTTGCACCTAAAAATACCCTGCATTACTAGAAAATGTCTTTTACCTAAAAAATAAAAAGGTGGGTCTTTTGAAAAAAAAAGGGCTGTGCCAAAACTGAAAAACCCTATTTAAAAAGTTAAAGGATTAAAATTTGGGGTTTTGCACCTATGAAATACACTTGCAGTTACTAAAAAATTTTCTGTATCCTTTTTAAAAGTACAAGGTGGGGCCCCTTTAAACAAAACGACTGCACAAAATAAAAGGTACAATTTCCCCTCGGGGTTTTGGGATGCTACCCAAAAAAACTGTAAAAAAAAAAACCTTTCAAGAGGTTCAAAGTGTCTGGGCTGCACAATGAAGAATCTCACACGTCCTCTCTAGTGGGAGAGACACTGAAGAACTGATGATAAAAGGGAAAGGGGTTTTTCTATGCAAAACGATTTCATGTGATTTTCCACCCAATGCACTACACATCACAGTCATGCGACACACACCCAGCTCCCCCCCTGCTCTTGCTTAAGCGATTTGGGCCTCCAAAATACAGAAGCCCCGAAAATGGCCGATGAAATACATAGATTATGTGCAATTCTCACCAAAATATCGCGGATAAAAAATTTCAAAAACCTAAAAACCGTGGGATTTAAATTTTGTCGTTTTAAAAAGTCATCCCACTGTTTGACCAATTAAAAGGTGTCTTATTACCAAGGTGCCACGCAAGAAACATCTCATGATGGGTAAAATCATTGATATGTCTCAACACCTTTGCAACCTCATTGTTGCAAAGCATTTCACAAAGAATTTCTAAATAACAAAAGATTCCAGTGTTATGGATATTAAATTCTTCTTACAGTGCCTATCGAGTATATGGGTGATTAAAGTTTGCAATTTTAAATGAGCAAACAAAATTCCGAAATCGATTTCCCCTTTTTTGAAGTTCTTCTTTTCTCTGATAAAATAAAACCCCCAAAATTAATTTTCTGTTCTTGGTAAATTTTCCCCCACTTTGTTTTTTTATATATGCTGTTTTCAGGGGCACCACTGCGCAGTTTTATGCAGAGCACAAGCCCAGGATAAAACTGTCTGTGCCCCGAACCTCGCTTGAGCGCCGACGGTCTGTTCAACTCTCGGGGACCCCACATACTTTAAAATTGCATCAATTCTTGAAAGAGGGCCTGACAACCGATAAAAACCCACGAGCGCGATTTCTCATGTAAACACAGCTGCGTGTTGTCTTGGGGGCAGTGATAAAGTCACGCTAATTTTTAAATTGCGTCTCTGGGTCCATTCTGTCAGTCCCCAGAGATACACTGAAAAGCGTTGTTCACACGGATGCAAGCGCCGTGTTTAAAAAATCCCCTTTTAGAAAATATGTTTACTTAGAAATGGTTCAGTTTAGTTTGGGCGTTGCTTTGGCTATCGAGATTGAGTGATAGTCGAAAGTGGGCCCGTTTTCGAAAGGTTTTTCGAAGTAGCATCGTTAGAGCAATTACCTTTAAAATTCATGGGAAGCAACAACACCTTCTTTTTACCCCCCAAAACAAGGCTGGAGAAGCTAAAAATTAACATCCACAACAAAAAATGGATCTGCTCATCTTGGGGCAACACACTTTGGTTTTTAAAAGTCCAGAAAAAAAAAGTCACGACCATTTACTATCCCCGTCTTGTACCACACCCCGACCCCTTTAAACCCGCATCACCCCAAATTAAAATCCAGAAGGCAGTATGATTTGAAAACATGTACTTTAACTGACATTGAATATCCCGTCCTGGAATGCAGCATAGCCCCCCAAAACCCCTGACCCCCCAGATTTAAAAAGTCCGCAAAAAAGGGGTCTTTTAACCACCATTTTGTTTCACTAAAATTGACAAACCTTCCCGGGGCCCCATAGACCATTAAACCCGTTGACCCCCAGATTAAAAAGTGCCGGGGGAAAGGGGTCTGAAAAACTTATCTTTTTTGTTTTCGTATAATACACGGTATTTTTTTTCACCTTTAATTAAAAGTGGTGACTATAGAATTTCTGTTTTATTTACTGGGCTGCGTTTAAAGAACAACGGGTCGCAAAAGTAAAAAAAACTTTTTCTGTTATGTTTTTGTTAATCCGGTATTTTTTGCACCTTTCAATTCACCCCGTGGGGACTTTAGAATTGCTGTTTTTAAAATTTACGTGGTGCTCGTCAATGAAAAAAGCGGGTGCGCAAAGTCAAAAAAAAGTATCTTTGTTTTTTCGTAAATACACGGTATTTTTTGCACCTTTCAATTCACCCGGTGACTAAGAATTTGCTGTTTTTTTAAGATTTACGTGGAAGCTGCGTCAATAACAAAGCTGGTCGCAAGATTTAAAAAAAAAAACATATCTGTTAGTTTTCGTATAATAACGGATTTTTTTTTCACCTTTCAATTACCTGGTGAAAAAAGAATTTTCTGTTTTAAGATTTACTTTGGATGCTGCTCAATGAACAAGTGGTTTTTGCAAAAGCAAAAAACACGTAATGTTTTTTGTTTTCGCATGATAACGGGGATTTTTTTTGCAACTTTCAACACCTATGGTGAATATAGAAATTTTGTTTAAGATTTACTTTTGGTGCTGTGTCAAAGAACAAAAGCGGGGTGCAAAATCAAAAAAAAAAAGTAACTGTTAATTTTTTGTATATACACTGTATTTTTTTTGCACCTTTCAATTCACCCTTGGGGAATATAGAAATTCTGTTTTAAGATTTACGGGGAGCTGCTCCCAAAGAACAAACCCGGGGGGTGCAAAAAATCAAAAAAAACGTAACTGTTATGTTTTGGTATAATAAAAGGTATTTTTTCACCTTTTAATTCACCTTTGGGGTTTAAAATAGATTTTTGTTTTAAGATTTACGGAAGCTGATCAATGAACAAGCCGGGGCGCAAAAATCAAAAAACACGTAACTTTTTGTTTTCCCTATGATACACGTATTTTTGCAACAAAAAAAAACCTTTTTTGGATACAAGAGCTGGATTTTTTTAAAAGCAGGGTGGAATATCAACACAGGGTAAGGGGGAAAAATGAAAATGAAACCCACTGAAAATTTATCTGAAATAAAAATGGAGTTTTGCACCTAACAAAGAACCTATTTTCTGAAAATGTGTGTATCCCAATAAAGTTTAGGCTGCCCCAATACCAGAAAAATTTTTAAAAGCAAATGTTAATAATAAAGTTTCCACTACAATGTTACACTAAGTTTTTGTAACTTTATCCAGTGGGCTTTAAAGATGAGCGGGGCTGTGTTTGCCCCCAGGCCCCCCCCTCCCCCCGCCCCCCCCCGCCGTGAATTTAAACGGTGATCTCTAAAAACCAGCAACTACAAAAACTTAAAACTTAATATAACAAATTGGAAGGAACAGCAAAAGAAGGTTTTTTTTCGGCAGAAATAGACTAATTTCGCGACTGTTTTGGCCACAGGCAGAGCCATTCCTATCCCCATGAACCTGAGAGACACTGAGGCTGAAAAGGAAAGCTGTTCTATTAAAACGATATTATTTTTCCAGCCAATCGCAACCAACACAACCCGTTATACGCCCCACAATCTACCCGCTCAAACTGTAAACAAAAGGGGGGGTAAAAATTTACCAATTTTTAAATGAAATAATAAAATCACCATCGCTTCCAAGCCAGTGGCTTCATGATCCCTGGTTGGTCTTTGTTTGTAGAAACATTAAGGACCACAGATAAAAGTTAGGTCTCAAATCACTTGTTGCTCAGAAACCTAGAACCCAAACGGCGCCCCCCCCATTTTTCCAGACCACTATTGAAATAAAAGGGGGCTTGATTGGTTTTTCTTTAGACAACAGAGAAAGTCTTGACCTGCATTTTTCTCATGAGGCCCTAAATGACTACCCTGATCTGTTAAGAAATGGGATTAACTTTTTTCCCCTTTTGTCTTTTCCTGCATACTAGGTCAGCAGGAGTTTTTTTTGTTATAGCTTTCTTGTTGTCTATGTTTGTTGGGAATGGTTGCATGCCAGCCGCTCAGGATCCTTGCTTGTCATTTGACCTGGTATGCACAAATGAGCTTGGTAGTTCCCTATAAAGCTTAAATGGTAGTATGTGAAGAGTATAGAAGTTTGGATGCTGTCTATTCCTGCTGTGTTGCATTGTTCTTCCATCCTATCTTTTGTCAGTTTAGTTGTGTCAAATTTAAATATCTTGTTTCTTGTTTCAGTCTCATTTGGCCAAGTTTTGGACTTTGATTTTTTTCAGAAATGTAGATTTGGTGCTTGCCTAGTTTCTGTTGGGCCCTGTCCCAAGACTGGGTCCAAAATCCACTTTCTGTATTAGGATCTGCTGTTAGCTTAGTGATGTATTTGAAGGAAAGGTATTAGGATTATGTTAATGATAGAGATTCTGGTGTTATGGAAAGTCATAGGGTAAGCTTTGGAACAGTTATCGCTATTACTCTCTCATTCCTAAAGTGTACCAGCATTGTATCTCCATTACAGATTGCACATATTAAATATTTTCTCCATTTTAAATTTACACAATTCAGCATGTGGCACAATAAATTGTTATATTTATTGTATTATTTGGTACACTTCTAGTTATAAAATCTGTAATGTTTTTATATTTCCATACTTTTGCATAATAATAGCAGATATCATTGAAAACAAATTGTACTTATGTAACCACATTATAAATTCCATACTTTCAGTGGATGTAGTCATATAGTGGCCTTTTTGCCAAATAAATTACTGTTTTGAGGCAAAATAATTTATTGAAAATAAGACAGTGTCTAATTTTAATGTTTGCCCCTAAAGATGCTCTAGGTCTTATTTTCAGATGTCTTTTATTCCTTGAACAAGAATTTACATTTATTGTTGAACAAAAAAAAATCCACATTTATTAATATATTGTAGTCATGTCATCACAAACATCGGCGTAACCATCAAAACTCTGAATTCCATCAAGAATTTCTTGCTATTTCGATGTACAGCAATCTATGGTACATTTATCGATCGCGGTATTTATGAACAAAAAGCAAAGACAGTTATGTTCTCATCTCATGCAACATCATCCTAAACTCTGAATTTTCATGGAAAATTTTGTGCCCAAATTTGTTTTAAAACTTTGCCCCAAAAATTTTTTAGTCAAAATCATTTTAGCCTCCAAACAAATAAAAGGGCCCATCTAAATAATCTGCTAAGTAAGTATGTAATGGTGGGGGGGGGGAGCTGGAAGACTGCCCGAGGTCTATTTTTAGGGGAAACCCTTTATATTGCAAATTTGAAAAAATTACACTAGGGGGATTTTGTTCATATGCTAGGTTTTTCCTCTTTTCGGGTCTTTGCCCAAAGTAAGAGGCTAAAATGTGTTAGGTAAATTTTTGAAGGCCAACCTTTTAATGCGCCAAAAATTTTTTGGGGGTTGTGTCCACCAACTTTAATTTAACAATTTGATAGGGTCAGTAAAACTAGTCGCATTACTGCTCAAAAAGTTTAAAAGTGGTTGGTAGGGGAAAAAAGTTTTCTTCCGTAAGAGGCGGTTTTTAAAAATAAAGATTTAAAAGGGAAAAAGGGCTCAGGGGTTTTTTAAAACTGCATACCCAACAACCAGAGGGTCTTAATGTTATATATGATTTACTATGACAATATTAATGTAAATATGTGCAATATACAAATGTTTTTTAATGTTTTTAACCAAGTATTTATTGGAAAAATATCTAAAAGGGTCTAGACTTTAAAAATACACATGTTTTTGCGAAATATGGGGGTTTAAAACCCCAATGGGCCCAGAAATATTTAAGGGAATAGTCAGAACATTGCCATCGCAATAAATAGATTTGCAAAAATCGAAATGTCTGTGCATTTTTTCGTATTTGAGTCTTTTTTTACTCCCCCCCTGCCATTTTTTTTTTATATCTGTTGAAATAAAGAAAAGTCTTTTTAAGGAAACTGAAAGTCTGCCATGTGATTCACTGCAAGCGTGATTTGCCAGACACACCTTTCCTTGAATTTTACATTAAATAATCCACTGATCATGTTGTTCAGATTTTATTTTTTTTAATTTTCCCCTAATAAAATTTTAAATTTTTTTTTTTGCGCTTCACTTTCTTTTAAAATTCCAAAGGCACACCCCACGGGTTTGCTGGGTTGTGGTCCACAAAGCAAGACAGTCCCAAAAATTTCTATTCACGAATCTTTTCTAAGACTTTTCTTTATTTCTATCACTAAGCCTTTTACATGTTTGGCGAAATTTTTTGTCCAAAATTTTGTAATAAGTCGAATACACAGGAAGGGCGATGAACTTTGAAACCATTTTTTAAAAACACCCAAAAAACACTTTTAAATTCAGGGGCATTAAAAGCTGAAAAAAAGGGTGTGAAAATGCAATTTCCTTTTTTTTTTTTGGGGAAACAGGGTACCTATTTTTTTGGGGGGAAGGTGGTATTAAAAAGGGATTCTGTCATTGTCGTTGGGCTTTTTATGCAATTTTTTTTTAAAATTATTAGTAAAGTATGCAATCCACATATTTTTTTTTTTTTATTTTTTAAAATAAAATCACTTGTTATAGAAAATTTATATTTTTGAATATGAACACTTTTTGAACAAACTTTGTTAACTTTTATAAAACAAGTGTTTAAAATTGGGTCCCTTTCCCTTATAATGCTTTTTGGGCATATTCACAACGAACTTATTATTTTGTAATTAAAAAAAAGCAATATTTAGGCCATACTGAAGCAAATGACATGTTGATACGTTGAAACCAAAGTTTAAAACCTTAAAAAAATATCATTGCATGTTCTTTCACTATCTGAATAAATCTAAAAAACCTTTCCCGTTTCAGACCAATAGGGTTACCAATAATTTTCTTTGCCAATGCCAAAATAATGAAGAGAGGGAATTTTTTTTAAAGGGATTTTTTTTTTCTGCAAAGTAAAAGTCGCTACTTGGATTCTAGCCTTAAAAAATTTTTAGAAAAACCCATATGATGTTTTCATTCTTTTTAGGGTTCTGATAGGTTTATTGCAAATCTGATTAATCAAAAAACCACCCCTTTAATGTTTTTTTTAACACCCCCAAAAAAACACGTTTGTTGTAAACATGGAAAAACTAAAGAAATCAGCCAAAAATCAGGAAGAGAATTTTGGACTTGCCAAAGTCTGGGCATCCTGTATGAAAAATCCATACCTGACGTCCTTTTCATCGTCAAAAAAATTTTACCAAGAAAAATGTGGAATGTCCAGCCATCATCCACCGGAAAGGGGACGGGTTTCGTGTCTCAGAAAAAACGGTGTTTGGTTTAAATGTGCATTTTAAACCCAAAAACAAAAAAAAAAGACTTGGGAAATGCTGGGGAAGTTGGTAAGGTTTGTCATTATCCTGACTGTACAAATGGGGTAAAGGTCACTTGCCGGGGAAAAAGCCATTACTCCAAAAGAAATATAAAAGCAAAATTATTGTTTGCAAATGCACACAGGAACAAAGACCTACATTTTGGAGACATGTCTTGTGGTCCAGTGAAACTAAAATTGAACTGTTTTACCATAATGAACAAGAACTACAAATTACCACTTATATACAAGGTTGAGCAATCCTATTAATGTATTTTCTTCTGCGACATCCACCATAAGACAACTGCAACATTCACCCTCAACTTTTAATCTAAGTGCTACGTCAATGGTTTAGTTCAATTGTTTCTCCGTATTTTCGAATGTAGTTTGTTCCTCATCAAGTAAAAGAGTCATAAATCTAATAGAGGACAAAGTTGCCTCCTGTTCCCACTTTAACATAAGAGAGGGGATTCATGATCTATTTGGTGGTACAATGGAAATCCGCTATAACTTCGGTACTATAATTTAATATAGTTTTCAAGAGATTTTATGTCCCACCAGGATTTGATGTCGGCTTTATATCTTGTGTTTAATTCTTTAATTATTGAATTTAAGGACGGTGTAGTTTGATAACTACAGGAAAATTCTTTATCTATTTGGATCAAAAGCCATCACCACCAGGCAAATATCATAAAAACAGTACTTTTTAATAATCAATCAGCCTCTGGCCCGTCTATGAATCTCTAACAACAACTACAAATGCCCACTTATATCCAAGGTGGAGCAATCCTATTAATGTATTTTATTCTGCGACATCCACCATAAGACAACTACAACAACAACAAGGAAGTCACATGAAATAAATATACCGTAAAACTTAACCTTTAATACTAAATTACTAAAAATTGCCATCCATCAAGAACCTAGATAAACCATACTAAGGCCCTATCCAAAGCTACCTAAACCCTACCTCTTAAACAATCATGGAGTGACTGCCTCAATAAGGGCGACCCCATCCGAAACCTAGTCCTGGATAAAGTTCCCTGTTGACACCCTTTACCCCTTAACGACCTTGGTTGTATGCATACATCCAGGTTGTTTGGGGGTTAACGCACCTGGACATACACATACATCCTGGGGATTGTGCAAATTTTAAAACAGAGTTCGCTGCAGTATGTCAGCTGACTTCCCGCAGCATCGGCCACGACCGGTGGTCACTCGGGAGGGGGGGGGGGATTTGGGAATTTAAAAAAAAATCTCAGAATTGCAAGTTTTGCACATACAATGGAATAAAAACTGATCAGAAACATATATAAATGCCAAAATGATGCCAATTAAAGTGTCGGTTCTGCAAAAAAATACAACTCTTTTTAGGAAAAAATAAAAAAGGTATGGCTATCAGAAGATAACAATGCATAAATACTTTTTACACCAAAAATTTTTTTATA
>JAODAL010087146.1:0-10026 GCA_025379985.1 Phyllomedusa bahiana | reverse complement strand
TTTACTATTTCAAAAGCAGAAACACGCTTAATTAACCTTTGGATATAAAATATCTACAGGAAAAATTTTTGTCTTTGGCGTTAAAAAACACCGTTTCTTTTACTGATACAATGCACAAACCGTTTAATTAACCCTTGTAAAAAAATTGCGCAAAAGAAATGAGCACCCCAAAAATTAACTTATGTGGATTGAAAAAAACGGTTTTTTTTACTAAAAAAACAACAGCAAAGACGGCTCAGATAACCCTTGGATATTCAATGTGCTCCAAAACTGACCAGATAGCATTAAAATGTATATGCGCTAAATTTGGGGACGCACACTGGACTTCAATTCCAATAACCCACAAAATCAAAATTAAACGGAAAGAGAAGCAGTTCTGAAAAAGCGTGACACCCCCCCAAAAATCGCTGTATAAAGTTATTTCTTTTTTTGGGACTCAGCTACTGCAGACAGCAGCTAAAAAAGGGCACAGAGAGAGGAAGTGTGAGCGCCAGCGCCCGGGGCCCGGAAATTATATAGTGCGGTGACTCACAGAATCCCGCGGCCTGAATGCCATCCCTGTACATGTCATTGGGGTTTCCCCCCCCGGGTTCTTCCTTTCCCCAGGAGGAAAAAAAACCCCCCCAAACAAAAACTTCAACTTCGTTCAGAATCGAAGTTTTCCGAAATTCTAAACTAATTCACTTTTTTGAATGATTCCGATCTTAATCAAAAAACCTTCGGCTCCTTTTTTAAAATATCACTTTCTCCCAGACGGGGGTTGTGAGCCTGAAAACCTGGTAAAACCCAAAAAATATGGGAAGGTTATCAAGTCAAAAAAGAAAATTTAATCAGAATGAAAGGGCCCCCTACTTTTTTAACCAGAGGGGTAAAGAACTTAAAGTCCTTGACAGAGGAGGAAATATCTAGGAAACAGTATTTCTGTACCCCGGCAATTTTTAAAAATCACTAACTTTTATTTGTGGCTCATAAAAAAACAATTTGTGCGTTGAAACAAGGTTGCATTCAATAAAAAAATGATATAGTTTACTATTTTTTTGATGCCTTAGCCAAGCCATTCACCTTGTCCGAATTTTAGCACATCTCCCTAGAAGGGGGATACGGGGGACCCTGAAAGAAAACCAGTCCCCAAATTCCATGCGTCGGAGGGTTTTAAGAATTGCCGCTCACAGAATATACATAGCAAATTTAGGACACTGGAGAAAAACCCCCTTTGAGCCTGGGTACGGATCTTAGGGGAAATGGCACGTTATTTTTTATAAATGATACTTGGTAACCACATTAACAGGGGTGCAAAGAGAGGTTTACAGAATACCCAAAACACTAGCAAAACGTGCGTTCAGGAAATTCGCTGCAGAACCGCAGCCGACAAATTAATTACCAGAAAGACTATGGCTTTAACAAATACAGAACGGGGAAAATTTCATTTTGGGAAAACTGGGAAAACCTACTACCTAGGTTACCCCCCCGACGCCTAGGGCGCTTTGGGGGCATTTTCAATAAGGGACGCCCCTCCACAGTAAAAACAGAGTCCCCTGTTTTTTCTGAAGGTTTTGCAGTCTCTGGCAGACATAGTAGATCCCAGCTGTATCGGTTCCTGATCAATTTCTAACACCTCATTGAATATGAAGAGTGGAGAAGGTACCTCATGCAATTCCCTTTGGCATTTGCAGAGGTGACAGTCAAGCCAGGGTCATAACCTTTTCCAGGTCTTTTGGGGCGGTAACCAAACAACAGATCTTTTGTGTTCAAACGACGTTTTCCGGGAAAAAAAACACGGAAGTGCTGGGGAAAATTAATGTGAGGGTGCCCCCACAACTCAAAAAAAGCTTTTTTCCCGGTCGCCAAGGGAAAGGAGGGGGTTTCAGCTCGACCTGATGTCTGGTTCATCATATAGGAGTCTCAAAGCCTGAAAAAATGAATCAACTGACAGGAGTTCTGGAGAACCCGGGTTTAAGGAGAAAGCCCAAGCATGTGAGGTACCCTGAAGAAAAGAAATGATTAACCCCACACGTTGCTCCTCAGATCCAGAGGAATAGGGCCTGAGCCGGAAATAAAGCCTGCAACTCTTTCGGAAAGTCATGAAAGCACTGCAGTCTCCAGAGAAACAATCTGGCGGTTGGGGCGGGCTTCCATAGGGTGTAACACAGGCGCCCCGGGCACGTAGACTCCTCAGTTGGCCCTTTGAGCGAAATCCGGGCCCAGTTGTGTCGGGCCCAAATGATTAGTCCAAAATCCTTTCTTGGGTTCCCTAGAGGGGGGGAAAAATTGGGGCTGGTGTTTCTGTTAGGTAGCCCAAATCCCCCCTGGCTTGCCTGCCTAAAAGAAGTCCGAAGACCTTGCCAAAAAGACATGAATACGGGGTAGTTCAACTGTGAGGGCCCCAAACCCAAATTCCGAACTCAAAGCATAGTCTTCCACTGGGCTTGCCCCGGGCAAGAGACAGGTAGTTGGTTTCAGCTACTGACCTGATGTCTGGTTCATCATATAGGAGTCCCAAAGCCTGAAAAAATTAATCAACGGACAGGAGTTCTGGGTTTACGGAAAAAGCCCAAGCATGTGGGGTCCCCTGAAGTAAAGAAATGATTAACCCTACTTGTTGCTCCTAAGATCCAGAGGAATAGGGCCTAAGCCGGAAAAAAAAAAACCTGAAACTCTTTGGAAACCCCATGAAAGCATGCGTCTCCAAGAAAAAAAATCTGGCGGTTGACTCGGGTTAAAATTTGGTGTTTACAGGATGGTGCCCCCGAAGCACGTAGACTCCTGCAGCTGGACCCTTTGAGCGAGACCAGTTGCGTCAGGTCATGCATCTAGTCCACTAATGCCTTTAAGGTTTTCCCATATGGAAGGGGAAAAAAATGTGGGAATTTCCGTTGGGTAACCCTATTCCCCCCCTGTTGTCCTGCCAAAAGGAAGTCCCAGCAGGGGGGCTGACGGGAAAGGTTTAAAACCCATCCCCCATGGATTGTCTCAAGTGCTTAACCCATCAAGCAGTAAACCCCAACCTGGCTGAGGCTGCAACAAAATTCTTAAAGGGCAAGTAGCGCAGTCCTAACACACAGTGTAAACTTAAACTAAACAGTTTAAAAATATGTCAGATTTATCAATATAAAATGTATAATAAATCTGCCTAACTTTCCAAAAATATGTTAACTGGCTTAGTTTGTGCAAACAATTGCATCAAAAATCTTTCCATGAAGCAATATCCGCTTTACCAAAACCTCTTTTGTCAGACACGGTTAAGAATTGTCTAAAAAGTTTCTAAGACACACAATAAATGTGGTGTCAACCATGTATGCCAGTAGTTTGGCACAAATTATACAAAGTGCCATAGTAAATTTGCCCCATTATGCTAGTATAGTGGAAAGGTTTAGTGGCCAGTGTGAAAACTGCAATGTTTCAGGACATTTTTTAATACAGAAATTTACATAATTTTTTTTAAATAATACAAAAAGCACAACCCACAGTTAAAATATATGTGGAACACAAAAACTGATAATTATTGGATACTAAATTCCATTTAACCACCTGACCTTCAGGACCACGCAATTTCTTCACTTTTTTTCCTTGCAATCTAAGGCTTATAACTTCAATTTTTTTTTTATTCAACTGAATGAGGCCTTGTTTGTTTTTATAGTGTAAATATATATTACTATAAATTCACACTGAACACTTTTTATCTACAGTACTAGTCAGGAGTTTGGTCATACCTTTTAATTTCATGTTTTTTGTTTTCTACATTGTAGATTTATATTGAAGTAAGAAAACAATGAAGAACAAACTTTTTCGCCAAAACCGGTCCCCCTTCTCAAAAACCTGCACTTTGCCCAATGAAAACCAAGGCTACATCCTTAGATTTTGGGGGCCCCACATTTTTTCAATAGACTTCATAGGTGAGAAACCCCTTTTAAATTCATCATAGACAGTTATTTCGGGGATTTTCCTCTCTCAAATGCAGAGTAGAACTTACTGGGTTTGGTGGGGGAAGGGGGAAAATCTCTCCTTGGGGGGGGAAAAAACCAAAAAATTTTTGGTGTGAGGATTTATGCGCCATTCAAACCTAGCAGACTTGTTTATTCATAAAGTAATATTCTTTCATGTAAAATAGAAGCCAGGCTCAACAGCGCCCTCAATTGGAAGTAGATATCCTCAATTCACAAGGAAAGATATTCCCCCTTCTAAGCCACTCTCGCCTCTCACCCAGGCAACCAGTAAGTTCTACTCTGCACTGACAAGGGGCAAATACCCTGAAACAGCTGTCTGTAGATAAATTTAACTGGTTTGGCTTAAATCCTTTTCACACTACAAGGTTCTTGTGAGTTACATGTGAATTGAGGATAACTACATCCAATAAAGGGTGATATGGAGCTCTTCAGCTCCTTTCCCAGAAGCTTTTCCTTTATGCAAAACAGTTAGTGAGGTCTGAAAGGTACATAAATCCTCACACCAACCAATTTTTTTTGGTGGCTCTCCCCAAAGAGAGATATTCACACTCTCACAGCTTCTGGTAGACAGCCAATCACTCCCCTAAACCTCCACTTTCAGATAAGGCATCTCGCTGTGCATCCATCATCCCCTTCTATTTTCTGGGCTTGTAACCCACAATGGACTTCTCATCAATGAAAACCATAACGCCACTATGCCCCCCCCCCCCCCCCCCCCCCCCCCCCCTCCACGCCAGTTAGGAAAGGAAACTCTTTTTGCATTCAAAATGGCACAGAAGTCCCCCATACCAATGGGGGGGGGGGGGGGAGGGAGAGGTATAGTGTAGGGGGGGCCTCTAGAAAAAATGGCGGATGTTAATTTCCATTCTGGTGAGTAGTGGCGCGGGGTGTATAATTAATCCCCTCTACTGTGACGGGGACACTCTGGCCTATGTCATTTTACATTCGCAACATGCATTTGTCGGATATTCTACTATTTATCCATAGGCAACAAGTCAATCTCTCATCCCTGGTAGTCGGGACCTACCGACCAAAGCTTCTTAATAAGTTGAAAACGGTCCCGAGAGCTTGCGCTGAGTGGGTTCCTTCTTTATTTGCCTACCAAGACGGAAGATATGGATGTTCTGGTCTCCCATCCCAAAAGTGCCGGTGGTAGGGGGCTATCAGAATCAAGTGCGGAGGGCTATGAACGTGCACTCGAGTGGTGTATAGCGAACTTTACATAATGTGCCAGCCAAGGCGAACTGGAAAACTTTTGTAAAAAGGCTTTATACTAACTACTGTTCAGCATTTCAAGGACTTCTCTGGAGTTCCAACAGAGCAACAGCGATAGCTAGCAGAGCAATTAAATGACCTTGAAAATAGAAATAAAAAAATATTTGGATTAGAAGACTGCAAGAATCCACTCACACTTCAGCTGTACTGGTCACTGTCACAGGTACTGTATCTCCAGTACGCTTCTGAATTGCCCAGAAGATAGTCATGTTCAAATTGCTAAAACTCGCAGACCTTTCTGAGAAAAAATCCAAATCCTACATGTCCTTGAATAATGCCTTTTGCTGTATCCACTATTATGTCCTTAAAGAGATACCGCCATCAAAAAGGAGTATTTCTGTTAAAACCAATATCTCTGGAAAATTAAGGGTCACATGTATGAAAACTGTCTAGGTCTAAGATTTTCTTTGTCGCAACCAATCAGAGCTCCCCTTTAATATTTTTCAAAGCACTATATGAAATGAAAGAGGAGCTCTGATTGGTTGCTATTGGCAACAAAGAAAGTCTTAGACCTAGAGTTTTCATACATAAGGCTCTAATTTGTTTTAGAATTTTTTGCTATTTTTTTTTATTTTGATCCTATGCAATTACATGTGTGCAAGAACATTTGTTTGGCAGGGCAGACTAATCTCACTTTGCCTTAACTGCTATTTATCTCTCCATAGTCTCATTATAAATAGTAGGTATTGACGTAATGATTGTTCTATTGTTCTCTCCACAGGGATCTATATACGATTATACTAGACCATAAGCAATACATAAAAGGGAAACATGGACATTTATTTTGCACTGAGGATGGGGGAGGGGACAGATTCTTCAAACAAATTAGGTAATTTTTAATAATATTTACACTTATCAGACCAGACCTGACCAGAGAGAAGAACCATCTAGCAATCCTCTCACTGCTTTGCTCTCAGAGCTCATAGTAAGAAAGTCAGTGAGAGTAATATACATAAAAAAATTATAAAAATTATATAAAACAAATCAACCACTCAATTAAAACAAAAAGTCCATATAAAAGTTGCATATTGCTTGTCATAAATAGACTGGCAGTATCCCTTTAAGAAGGAGATCATGCAAAACGATAGACAGTTGCCTGAAATAGACAACACAAAATTAAATTTCTTCTTTGATTTTTTTACTCTCTGCCTTATGTCAGCTATACCACTGCTGTTTGACAGACATAGGATACACCTTAACAATGGGGATTCCTCTTTAACTTGTCTGAATGTCTGAATGATCTGGTGATAAGACAGCAATTCTACTTGACCTAGTAAAATAGTAGATAAGTTTGGAAAAAGGCCAAAGTCCATAGAATCTAATTTATTACTCTACATGGTTTATCCAGAAAAAGACAGATGCCCACTGTCCCATACCAGAGAAAAATTCCTACTCAACTCTAAACATGGCAGTCAGAATCAATTCCTGGATCAATGTCATGTTCCCAAAATTACATTATTATTAACTATAACCAGTAATATTACATTTTTCAAGCCCTTTTTGAACTTTTTTTCAGTAAATCTACCATCACAACGTCTTGTGGCAGTGAGATCCATAGTCTCTCTCTTTTACAGATATCAAGCTGTATGCTAAGCTATTGGCAACTCATCCGAGTGGTTTTCTCATAGCATTTTAATCGGGATTTATTCCACCCGGGAAGGACATGATAACAAGCAAAATACCTTCTCAATTGTTTTAAAGATGTTGCCGAGTGCCTTTGATAATACTTGCACCAAATAAGTATGTCCTTTGTTCAGTTTGACTGCAACTTCATGGAGGCTGCTCCAACCTAAATCAATGTGGGACCAGTAGTGATGCTTCACATTTAGGCTTTATACTGAAATTTCCAAACACAGATATGAACAAATGACTCTCTTTCTTCCCACTGGTATCAGGCAAGAATAGCCCGTTTAACACTTTCTCTACATATGCTTTATGGAAATTTGTTGGTCTCTATCTGTAAAAATGTTGATAAATGGGGCCTGCAAGATAGTGACTCATATGTGTTTCTTATCCATAAAGAAACCTGCCATTCTTCATATCCACAACCTTCAATTTCATTGTATCAAAATGTGTTGCACTGAATATTTCATTAGATCCACAAGAAGTTCAGCTAATATGTATCAATTTTCCATTGTCCTGGTAACCTAGAGCATTTTAATATTTAGGGGTTCATATACAGAGGTAAAAGATAAATGGCCTCTGGATATAATATTTTCAACATACAACATTTTGTTCTGAGACATTGTATATTGAGTTTGGTTTCAACATACAATGGCCCAGGCACTGATCCAGCCAATTATCATATAATTTTACTTGCAAAATCCTTGTTTTAGTAAAGTACATGTACTTTAGAAGCAACTATCTACAGTAGAGTCTGGTACTACATGTTCTGAACTGATTTTTACATTTGCCATTTGCTCACCAGGTAAGGCCCTAATTTTGTGGTACATTGTGTATAAGTACATGACCCAAACAAGCTCCTGTCCTCAGAACAGATGGTTATTTCCAGCTTCCAGCAGCTCTCTGTGACTATTATATGCAAGTACTTGCTTTATCTGCTTCATTTTCCACAAGCTTAATTTCGCTTTATGTTGGGTGACATTTTGGAGACTCTGAACCAATGGCCAATTTTTCAACATACAATGGCCAGCCTAGAACCAATTAATATTGCATGTCAAGGGACCACTGTACTGTACTCTAAAGCCTGTTGTTATTTATAGTTTGCACTATTTTTCTTTACTTTATACTGCCAGTTCAGATTTAGCTAAATGCTTAAGTGAGGACTTCTGACAGGGTAGAGTAAATATTTAAAGATGAATGCCCTACCCTGCCTTCTCTACTTATCTGAAACAATACATATCCTTCTTCCCAATTTTTTTTTTTTTTTGTCAAGGTGACAAAAATCTTTTGTTTGGTCAAGCAAACCTCCAAGACTAGCTAGATACACCTTACTTAAAGTGGTGTTCCATGAAGCATAGTGTACTGCACAGGTCATCTCTCAGCTAGCAGCGACCCAATGTGCATGAGAATGAAGAGGGCGGTGCTTGCGACTCCCCCTTCACCTCTATGGGAGCTCCTGAATATAGCTGAACACACACACTTGGCTATATTCTGAGCTTCTATATAAGTGAAAGAAGAGGATGTCCGCAAGCGCTGCCCTCCTCATTCACATGCATGGTCGGCTTGCAGCTAGCTGAGAGCCAACTTGCACAGTACACTTTACTTCTTGGGAACTCCCCTTTAAGAAAAAATAAAATGGTGACCTTGTCATATCATACTGCTTTTAATATATGTTAGCAGTTACTGTCAGAATTGTAGGTTGGTTCTACCACCAGGATTTAATACTTTGAATCAATGGTGTAGCTACAGGGGGCACAGCATTTACACTTGCGACCAGGCCCCTGAGTAAGGGCGGTCAATAGGCCCAGTGATACAGTGCTCACATCTGCAGCCTGCGTGGTGCAGACAGCAGCTGATACCGGCCACTTCGCCCACCGAATGCAGCGGTGTGATGCAATGACGCCATGGTGCCGCTGCCTGTACTCGGCACCAAGCCTAGAGCTAGGCCTGAGGCGTAGTCGACTCTGGAACTGGCATCCTGGAGTGTGCCGCGTGATGACGTCACACCGCTTGCCCCGAATTCAAAGAGCGGGAGCTGAGGTAGTATTTGTATTTTTTTTATAGGGGAGGAGGGGCAGAATAAGTACCCTAAGTGGCCCTTACTACCTACCCTAAGTGGCCCTAACTACCTACAATAAGTGGTGCTAACTACATACCATAACTGACCCTAACTAGCTACCCAAAGTGGCCCTAAATGCAAACCCTAAGTGGCGCTAACTACCGACCATAAGTAGCCCTATCTATTTAACATAAGTGGCACTAACTACTTACCATATTGGCCCTATCTATCTGCCTTCCTACCGCAAGGTGTCCTATCTACCTGCCTACCTACCACCCGGTGCCTATCGACCTGCCTACCTACTGCAAGGGGCCATATCTACCTGCCTACCTACTAGAACGGGCCCTATCTACTTACCTTTCTACTAGAGGGGCCCTATCTGCTTTTCTATATCCTAGAGAGGGCTCTATCTACTTACCTACCTACTAAAAGGGGCCCTATACTGAAGAGAGACTTTACCTAACTTATAGGAAGAGTCTGCCACTCATCTGACTAATTTTTAAGGTCAAACCTACCTAAAAGAAGTGTCTTCCTATCCGACTATCTAATCTGGGGGGCTGTCTACTATATGGAGTGTGTTTCTACCTACTGGTGGCACAAATGAGGGCCCTGTAGTTGGTTGGAGGAACTTTCAATGTTTGGAGTCTAAAATGTTTGTGTGGTAAATTCTGTAGAGATGAGTTGTGGCTGGGAGGACATGTCATGATGGTCTGGACTGGATGAAGAAAGAAAAGGGAAAGAGAACAACTCTCATCAGAAAAGACGTCACCTGTGAGTCTCTAAATGTAACTGTCCTGTAACCATTTATATGGCTGCAGAGCCTGAGTACATTGGTATCACTGAGTACAATGGTCACTGTATGGTGGTAATATACAGTCTGCAGCGGCTATTTACAACATCTACCACTATATGGTCACTATATTTTGGTAATAGTGGTCTTAGTACAATGGTTTGTATTCAGTAATAGTATGATGGTATTATTCAAACCATTTATGGTGTTAAGATGTGGTCAAGATGTGGCGGTATTATTTGGTCATTGGTATATTGTTGTTATTGGTATTATTGGTCTTAGTATATTGATTTTGTCAGTGACAGTATGATATTATTAGTCACTATATGGCAGTG
>JAODAL010087145.1:0-10026 GCA_025379985.1 Phyllomedusa bahiana | reverse complement strand
TGGGGAGGGCCTGACCCGGGGGAGGGGCCGGGGGGCGTCTGTTTTTTACTAGAAAATTTCATTAAAACCAGGGGGGTTTCCCTCTTTTACAAGGGGCCCACGGGGCTTTTTTTTCCCCAAAACCCCCTTTCCAAAGGGCTCTTTTCATGTGCCCTTTGCCATCTTTTTAAAAAAAGGGGAAAAAAGGGAAAGGGCCAGGGGGGCCAGACCCGCCCTTTTCTTTTTCCGGGGTCGGGGTTTTTAATGAAAAACCCCGGGTCAAAAAACAAAAGGGGCATGAAAAAGGAAAAAGGCGGGGAAGCTCTAACGGGGGTTTCCCAATTTTTTTTTAATTTTGCCATATATTCAAAAAAAGTGTTTTTCCCAACATTTTGGGGGGACCCCAAATTTCCCAACATTAAAATCGTGGAAAAAAAACCCCTTTTTAAAAAATTATTCTTATTTTGATAGGGGGAAAAATTTAAAAAAAAAAAAAAAAACAGGTCTTTTTTGGGGATGAAAACACCCCCTTTAAAAATTTAAAGGAGGGCGGTCCCAAAATTTTCAAGAAACTGTATAATTTGGGGAAAAGGGGGGAGGGGACCTTAAATTTTGGGGAGATCGTGGGGCCGGGGGGCCCCGAAAGGGGGGACCCCCGGGGGGACCCCCGTAATCACCGGGGTTTACTCTCTGTACTGCCGAAGGGGCTTGGTGGGGAAAAAGGGAGCTCGGTCCAAGGGGGGGCGGGAAAAAGGGGGAAAGGGGGGGGTGGTAAAAGGCCCTTTCCCGGGGAAAAGGGGGGGAGGGGACTGGAGGAAGAGCTTGCGGGGGGGGGGGGGACGGGGGCCAAAGGAAAAAAAAAGGGGGAAAGGGGGGGTTTTAAAGGAGAGAAAAAAAGAAGAAAGGGGGTTGTGGTTTAGAAGGGAGGGGAGGGACAATAAAGGGGGAATAATCCCAAACTAAAGGGAAAAAAAAGGGAAAAATTCAGGATGGGGGAAAAATTGGGAACAAAACCGGGTTTGCAGATGTCACTGCCCCACTTTTTCTTTTTCTCAAATTTGGGTTTAAAAAAAAGGGTCAATTTTAAAAAAGGGGGGGTTTTCCAAAAATTTTAAAAAAAAACCCCCCCAACCTTTCCATTACAAAAAAATAAAAAAATTTCCCCCCACCTCCCCTTTCCCATCCCTTTAAACAAAGTTTTAAATTTAAAAGGGGAAGGGTTTTTTTAAAAGGGGAAAATTAAAAGGGGGGAATTATGTCCCCTTTTCGGGGGGGGACCCACCTTTTAAAACATATGCATCTTTTTTCCCCAAAAGGGCATTATGGGAAAAAGGGGTGGGGAAAGCTCAAGCCCCCCCTTTTAGGGGTTTTTAAACAAACCCTTAAAATTTGCTTCGGGGACTCATGAACTTTAAAAAGGGAAAAAGGAAAAATTATTTAAAAGGCCGGGTAAAAAATTTAAATTCCCAGACAACTTTTTGGGGGTTTTTTGGCCCCCTCTTTCCGTGAAAAGAAAAAGCGAAAAACCTTGGCCCCGGGCCCTGGGTTGGAAAAGGGAAATTTTGAGGGGCTCAAAAAGGGGGGGGGAACAAATTCCCCTTTTTGGGGGAAAAGAGCCCCTTTTTTAAGGTTTGGGGGGGGGGGGGTTTTTTAAAAAAAGGATAGTTTTTTTTGCCCCCCCACAAAAGTTTTGGGCATATCACAAAAGGGGCATTTTTTGGGAAAGGAGCTTAGAAGCTAAAGAAAACCCTTTTTAGATGTAGCAAAGCCTCAATTTGCTTTCTGACTCCTGTTTTCTTTAAGAAGCAAAAAAAAATATTTGTCACCCGGGTTTATAACTCATCTAAGACAATTTTTTGGGGGTTTTGCCCTCTCAGTTTAAAGTAGACGTTTTACTGGCTGGCTGGGGGGAAAGGGGCATGAGTGGTCAAAAGGGGAATTCTTCCTTTGGGGGGAGAGCACCAAAGGGTTTTTGGAGTTTTGGATAGTTTTTTGCCCTCCACTAAGCTTTTTGCATATCAAAAGGGGCATTATGGGAAAGGGCTGAAAGTCAAGCCCCCTCTTTTGGATGAAAACAAATCCCAAATTTGTTTCGCTCACTGAATCTTTAAAAAAGAAAAAAGGAATATTAGTAAAAAAGCCGGTATAACTCATCTAAAATAACTTTTTGGGGTTTTCCCCCCTCATCGTGAAAGTAGAAATACGGTGGCTGGGGGGGGAAGGCAGGGAGTGGCTCGAAAAGGGGAATACTCTCGGGGGGAACACCATAAAGGTGTGTGGAGTTTTGGTTGCTTTTTTGCCTCCAAAAAGCATTTGATATCAAAGGAAATTAGGGGAAAGGAGCTGAGAAGTAAACACCCCTCTATTGGATGTAACAAACCCTCAATTTGCTTTAAACCCCCTGAATTTTAAAAGAAAAAAAAGGGATTTTTAGCCAAGCCAGTTACCCCCCATCTACAACAGCTGTTTCGGGTTTTGCCCCCCATCATTTTAAAAGTAGAGCGAACTGGCTTGGGGTGGGGGGGGGGCAGGGGAGGGCTCAGAAAGGGGGAATATTCCCCTTGGAGAGACCCCCATATGGGTGTGGATTTTTGAGATTGTCTTTTGGCTCTTTTTCAAAGCTTTCTGCATATCACAAGGCATTATGAATGATAACAAACAGATTAACCTTCTCCAAACATGCTTCATAAAGTCTTCGACCTATGCAGGGGCAATGACTTTAGGGAGATTTTCTCACACCTGCAACCTAAGATCGCACCTTTCTTAGTTGACGGGGGAATTTTAGAACCATAAGACTAATGTATGGGAAAAAAGTTTTTGGGGTCCGGCAAATCTCCAGGGGGTTACCCCCCCAACTCCCCAAAAACAGTAGGCTGGAGTATTCGTCCCATATCCAGATGATGGAAGAGAAGCGAGGACCCCGGCGGGTCTGTCCTGTGGAAGGTTACGGGGAGTTTTTGAAAAGAACAAATAAGTTTCCCGCTGTGGGGTGCTTCACAATAAGGTCCAGTATCGGGGGCTCATGTCCGAAGAAGCAGAAGGGAACCCCCGGCGACTGTGCGCCATTATATTGGTCCCCAACTTACAAGACGTCATCACTCAGGGGCACCAAGTGTTAGCACCTCAGCTACCAGGGGGAAATTATACTGGAAGCCCTAAGAACTGGTGCTTCATGGTTTTCAGAGCACTTCTGAAACCCCATTTAATGTGTCCTATACCCCCAAGGTAGTGTGCCAGTACCACCCCCAAATTCATGGCCAGTCCCCCAAGTGTCAGTGGCCGGTACCACCCCCCGTGTCAGTGTGCCCCGTCCCCCCAAATGTCGTGTGCCAGTAACCCCAGGTCAGTGTGCCGTACCACCCCAAGTGTCAGTGGCCATACACCCAAAAAAAGCAGGTGCCAGTACCACCCCAAGTGTCAGTGTGCCGGTACCACCCCAAGTGTCGTGGCCAGTACCCCCCCAAGTGTCATGGGGCCCTCAAAAGACCCCCCCAAGTGTCAGTTTTTGCCCCGTACACCCCAAGTGTCAGTGTGCCAGTACCACCCCAAGTGTCAGTGTGCCAGTATCACCCCAAGTGTCAGTGTGCCATCAATGTACCACCCCAAGTGTCGGTTTTCCCTACCCCCCAAGTTTTGGGTGCCGGGATCACCCCCCAAATGTAGTGGCCGTTCCCCAAGTGTCGTGTGCCTCTGTTTCCACCCCCGTTTAGTGTGCCAGTACCACCCCAAGTGTCAGGGTTTTCCGTACCACCCAAGTGTCATTTGCCCCGTTTCACCCCAATTGTCAGTGTGCCAGTATCACCCCAAGTGTCAGTGTGCCAGTACCACCCCAAGTGTCAGTGTGCCAGTACCACCCCAATTCGTGGCCGACCACACCCAAAAAGGGGCAGTGTGCCATTACTGTACCACCCCAAGTGTCAGTGTGCCAGTACCACCCCAAGTGTCAGTGTGCGTACCTCCCCAAATGTCAGTGTGCCGGTACCCCCCCCCAAAGGGGCATGTGCCATTTCCACCCCCAAATGTAGTGTGCCAGTACCACCCCAAGTGTCATTGTGCCAGTATCACCCCAATTGTCAGTGTGCCAGTATCACCCCAAGTGTCAGTGAGACAGTACCACCCCAAGTGTCAGTTGCCAAACCACCCCAAAGTGTCAGGTGCCAGTACCCACCAAAAACAGTGTGGGCCTTTTTTTGTACCCCCCAGGTGTCGTGCCAGTACCACCCCAAGTGTCAGTGTGCCAATACCACCCCAAGTGTCAGTGTGCCAGTACCACCCCAAATGTCAGTGTGCCAGTACCACCCCAAATGTCAGTGTGCCATCAATGTACCACCCCAAGTGTCAGTGTGCCAGTACCACCCCAAATGTCAGTGTGCCATCAATGTACCACCCCAAGTGTCAGTGTGCCAGTACCACCCCAAGTATCAGTGTGCCATATATGTACCCCACCCAAATTTCCCCAGGGTTTCCGTACCCCCCCAAAGGGTGTCATGTGCCATCAATGTACCCCCCTTTGGGTTCAGGTGTACCCATTACCCCCCCAAAAAGGGGGTCAGTGTCCAGTCCCACCCCAGGTGTCAGTTTTTCCAGTACCACCCCAAAAATGCGTGTCCCATCAATGTACCACCCCCAAGTATCTGGTGAAAAGGGTACCACCCCAAGTGTCAGTGTGCCAGTACCACCCCAAGTGTCAGTGTGCCAGTACCACCCCAAATGTCAGTGTGCCAGTACCACCCCAAATGTCAGTGTGCCAGTACCACCCCAAGTGTCAGTGTGCCAATACCACCCCAAATGTCAGTGTGCCCATACCCCCCCCAAATTTTTCGTGTCCCAAATACACCCCAAGTGTCAGTGTGCCAGTACCACCCCAATGTCGTGGCCCCAGTATCCCCCGTGTCAGTGTGCCAAATCCCCACCCCCAATGTATTGCCTACCACCCCAAATTTTCATTTTGTCCATCAATTTTAACCACCCAAGTTTTCAGGTGCCATTTACCACCCAAGTATCAGTGTGCCATCTATGTACCACCCCAAGCTTCAGTGTTCCAGTACCACCCCAAGTGTCAGTTTTGGGCCATCACCCCAATGTCAGTGTGCCACAATTCCACCCAAGTGTCAAGTGTTGCCAGTACCCCCCCAAATGGTCAGTGTCCGTACAACCCCCAAATGCCCAGTGTGCCTTTAAAATTACAACCCCAGTATCAGTGTGCCATCTATGTACCACCCCAAGTTTCAGTGTACCAGTACCACCCCAAGTATCAGTGTGCCATCAATGTACCACCCCAAGTGTCAGTGTGCCAGTACCACCCCAAGTGTCAGTGTGCCAGTACCACCCCAAGTGTCAGTGTGCCAGTACCACCCCAAATGTCAGTGTGCCAGTACCACCCCAAGTGTCAGTGTGGCAGTAACACCCCAAGTGTCAGTGTGATATCCATGTACCACCCCAAATGTCAGTGTGCCAGTACCACCCCAAGTGTCAGTGTGATATCCATGTACCACCCCAAGTGTCAGTGTGCCAGTACCACCCCAAGTGTCAGTGTGATATCCATGTACCACCCCAAGTGTCAGTGTGCCAGTACCACCCCAAGTGTCAGTGTGATATCCATGTACCACCCCGATTCAGTGTGATAACCATGAACCACCATGTGTCAGTGTAATCCATGTACCACCCAGTGTCAGTGTGATATCCATGTACCACCCCGTGTCATTTGGGCCATCCAATGTACCACCCGTGTCAGTGTGTTATCCACTGTACCACACCCGTGTCAGTGTGATATCCATGTTACCACCCTGTGCCCAGTGTGATATCCAGGGTACCACCCCGTGTCAAGTGTGTATCCATGTACCACCGTTGTTAGTGTGATATTCATGTACCACCCTGTGTCAGTGTGATATCCATGTACCACCCCGTGTCAGTGTGATATCCATGTACCACCCAGTGTCAGTGTGATATCCATGTACCACCCCGTGTCAGTGTGTTATCCATGTACCACCCCGTGTCAGTGTGTTTATCCTTTTCCACCCCGTGTTAGTGGGGTTTATCCATGTACCACCGCGTGTCTGTGTTATCCCTGTACCACCCTGTGTCAGTGTTATCCATGTACCACCCCGTTTCAGTGAGATATCCATGTACCACCCCGTGTCAGTGTGATATCCATGTACCACCCCGTGTCAGTGTGATATCCATGTACCACCCTGTGTCAGTGTGATATCCATGTACCACCATGTGTCAGTGTAATATCCATGTACCACCCAGTGTCAGTGTGATATCCATGTACCACCCCGTGATATCCATGTACCACCCCGTTTCAGTGTGATATCCATGTACCACCCCGTGTCAGTGTGCCATCCATGTACCACCCCGTGTCAGTGTGATATCCATGTACCACCCTGTGTCAGTGTGCCATCCATGTACCACCCCGTGTCAGTGTGCCATCCATGTACCACCCTGTGTCAGTGTGATATCCATGTACCACCCCGTGTCAGTGTGATATCCATGTACCACCCCGTGTCAGTGTGTATCCATGTACCACCCCGTGTCAGTGTGATATCCATGTACCACCCTGTGTCAGTGTGATATCCATGTACCACCCCGTTGTTCAGGGGTGATATCATGTACCACCCCGTGTCAGTGTGGAATCCATTACCACCCTGTGTCAGTTGTCCCTTTCCCTTGTACCACCCCGTGTCAGTGTGATATCCATGTACCACCCCGTGTCAGTGTGAAAATCCATGTCCCCCACCCTGTGTCAGTGTGTTTCCATGTACCACCCCGTGTCAGTGTGCCATCCATTTTTTACCACCCTTTTGTCAGTGTGATATCCTGTACCACCCCGTGTCAGTGTCCCATCCATGTACCCCCCCTTGTCAGTGTGAAAATCCATGTACCCACCCGTGTTCAGTGTGATATCCATGTACCACCCCGTGTCAGTGTGCTATCCATGTACCACCCCGTGTCAGTGTGATATCCATGTACCACCCTGTTGTCGTGTGATACCCATGTACCACCCCTTTGTCAGTGTGTTATCCATGTACCACCCCTTTTGTCCAGTGTGATATCCTGTACCCCCCCCTTTGTCAGTGTGATATCCATGTACCACCCCGTGTCAGTGTTATCCATGTACCACCATGTGTCAGTGTTATCCATGTACCACCCTGTGTAAGTGTGATATCCATGTACCACCATGTGTCAGTGTGATATCCATGTACCACCCCGTTTTCAGTGTGCCATCCATTACCACCCGTGTCAGTGTGCCATCCATGTACCACCCCGTGTCAGTGTGATATCCATGTACCACCCCGTGTCAGTGTGTTATCCATGTACCACCCCGTGTCAGTGTGATATCCATGTACCACCCCGTGTCAGTGTGCCATCCATGTACCACCCCGTGTCAGTGTGATATCCATGTACCACCCCGTGTCAGTGTGATATCCATGTACCACCCCGTGTCAGTGTGATATCCATGTACCACCCCGTGTCAGTGTGATATCCATGTACCACCCCGTGTCAGTGTGATATCCATGTACCACCCCGTGTCAGTGTGATATCCATGTACCACCATGTGTCAGTGTGATATCCATGTACCACCATGTGTCAGTGTGATATCCATGTACCACCCTGTGTCAGTGTGATATCCATGTACCACCCGGTGTCAGTGTGATATCCATGTACCCCCTGTGTAAAGTGTGATATCAATGTCCCAAACCCCCATGTCAGTGTGATATCCATGTACCACCCCGTGTCAGTGTAAATATCCCAGTTCCCCCTTTGTGTCAGTGTAATATCCATGTACCACCCTGTGTCAGTGTGTTATCCATGTACCACCCCGTGTCAGTGTAATATCCATGTACCACCCCGTTTCAGTGTTATCCATGTACCACCCCGTGTCAGTGTGCTATCCATGTACCATCCCGTGTCAGGGGTGCTATCCATTACCACCTGTGCCCAGTTTTGTATTCCATGTACCACCCCGTGTCAGTGTGATATCCATGTACCACCCTGTGTCAGTGTAATATCCATGTACCACCCCGTGTCAGTGTGTTATCCATGTACCACCCTGTGTCAGTGTGATATCCATGTACCACCCCGTGTCAGTGTGCTATCCATGAAACCACCCGTTTCAGTGTGATATCCATGTACCACCCGTTCCAGTGTGTATCCATGTACCAACCTGTTCCAGTGTTATCCATGTACCACCCCGTGTCAGTGTGATATCCATTTACCACCCCGTGTCAGTGTAATTATCCATGACCCCCCCGTGTCAGTGTGCAACCCATGTTACCACCCCGTGCGGTGATATCAATGTACCACCCGGTCAGTTTTCCATCCATTTTACCCCCCTTTGTCAGTGTGATATCCATGTACCACCCTGTGTCAGTGTGATATCCATGTACCACCCCGTGTCAGTGTGCTATCCATGTACCACCATGTGTCAGTGTGATATCCATGTACCACCCAGTGTCAGTGTGATATCCATGTACCACCATGTGTCAGTGTGATATCCATGTACCACCCGTGTCAGTGTGATATCCAGGTACACCCCGTGTCGGGTTTTGATATCCATGTACCACCCAGTGTCAGTGTGATATCCATGTACCACCCCGTGTCAGTGTGCCATCCATGAACCACCCTGTGTCAGTGTGATATCCATGTACCACCATGTGTCAGTGTTATCAATGTAAAACCCTGTGTCAGTGTGATATCCATGTACCCCCCTGTGTCAGTGTGATATCCATTTTACCACCTTTGTGTCATTTGTTATCCATGTACCACCATGTGTCAGTGTGTTATCCATGTACCACCCTGTGTCAGTGTGTTCCATGTACCACCATGTGTCAGTGTGTTATCCACGTACCACCCCGTGTCAGTGTGCCATCCATGTACCACCCCGTGTCAGTGTGCCATCCATGTACCACCCCGTGTCAGTGTGATATCCATGTACCACCATGTGTCAGTGTGATATCCATGTACCACCCCGTGTCAGTGTGATATCCATGTACCACCCCGTGTCAGTGTGATATCCATGTACCACCCCGTGTCAGTGTGATATCCATGTACCACCCCGTGTCAGTGTGATATCCATGTACCACCCCGTGTCAGTGTGATATCCATGTACCACCCCGTGTCAGTGTGATATCCATGTACCACCCCGTGTCAGTGTGATATCCATGTACCACCCTGTGTCAGTGTGATATCCATGTACCACCCCGTGTCAGTGTTATCCATGTACCACCCTGTGTCAGTGTGATATCCATGTACCACCCCGTGTCAGTGTGATATCCATGTACCACCATGTGTCAGTGTGATATCCATGTACCACCCTGTGTCAGTGTGATATCCATGTACCACCCCAAAAGTCAGTGCAGCACCCCAAGTCTGTGGCAACTCTAGTTTACATTTGTTCAAGACTTTACACTTAACTTTTAGAATGAACCATTGTTCTTACTTATTCCTACTGACTTCAGAAGGAGGTCCTAAATCTGTTCCAGGACCCCCACCCATTTATAACACTGGTGTCTCGGACAAGGCAAAATCATTCAGAGAAGCTCCAGTGATTTAGAAGATTTAACGCTAAACCCAAGGTCACCCATTCCCTACTGATAGTTTACTATGAACCACGATTACCTGCGTGAAGATGCGAATGAGAAGTGGGCAGCCGCACTGGGGGAGAAGTTACGTGGACTGTCCATAGGGCTTCCCCCTGAAGGGAGACAGGACAAAGGATTAGATAGAGTCACCATGTCCTCCAGCTACACAGCAGATAAACCTTAATGCTCACTGACATATACCTGCATATGTGGCCTTGTAATATAAACCAAAATATATTATTATATACAGGAGATCCCCAGGTTATACCAGCATGCTCCATATCACTATATACAGGAGATCCCCAGGTTATACCAGCATGCTCCATATCACTATATACAGGAGATCCCCAGGATATACCAGCATGCTCCATATCACTATATACAGGAGGAGCCCAGGTTATAGCAGCATGCTCCTATCATATATACAGGAGTCCCAGGTTAACCGATGCTCCATATCACTATA
>JAODAL010087144.1:0-10026 GCA_025379985.1 Phyllomedusa bahiana | reverse complement strand
AATGTCTTTCTTGAAACTAAAATGGTGGTTAAAAGACTCCTTTTTCCGGCCCTTTTTAAATGGGGGGGGTATGAGGTTTTTGGGCTCATCTGTGGCCCGGGACGGTAAGTCAATGTCCAGTAAACAAAAATGGGGGTTTGAAAGACCCCTTTTTTTGCACGTTTTAAACTGTGGGTCAGCAGGTTTAATGGTCATTCGCGGTACAGGACAGATAAGTTAGTGTCCAGTTCAACAAAAGGGGTTTTTGAAAGACTTTTTTGGGGCCTTTTTTAAAATCGGGGGGTATGCGGGTTTTGGGGGCTCATGCGCGTTCCGGGAAGGGATATTCAATGCCCCATTAAAGAAAATGATGGTTCAAATCATACTGCCTTCTGGAAATTTTTAAATTTGGGGGTATGCAGGTTTAAGGGTCGGCTGTGGTAAAAGACAGGGATAGTAAATGGTTGTGATTTTTTTCTGTGATTTTTATAACCCTAATTTGTTGCTAAGATGTAGCACGTACCATTTGACTGTTGTGGATGTTAATTTCAGCTTTTTCCACCTTGTTTGGTTTGAATAATAAAGGGGGTTTTGTGTTCCCAAGACTTTAAGGTCTCGCGCAAAAACGAGCCCCTATCAAAAAACCTTATCGTAGGGGGGCCCGCACGACTATCGAGATCTCGATACCCAAACGCAATCGTCATCACTACTCTGGCCCCAAAACAAAACAAAAGTACAGAGCGGGGGGGTTTTAAAATTTATGTAGCAAAATGTCTAGCAGTGTTTACATGGGAGAACCCTAGTTGCAATGAGTCTTGACTTTAGGAAAGAGATGGGGAGAACTACTGACATCCCACAAGAAAAAATTTTCATTGCAAAAGTGGATCTTTGATAAGTGAATAGGGGAATTCCTTACTTTCAATATAAATTTGTTATGTGTTCTTTGAAAATTTTTAAACTCCCTAAAACCCCTTTTTAAAAAACTGCTGCTCTTGGCGGTCCATTATTTCCCAAACACAAAATCTATCCCATTTGGGTCTACCCATCACAGCCAGCACCCTACATTAAGTAACCTGACCTCCCATTTATAAAACACAAAACCCAAAAAAGATTCTTCCAGCACCAAAAAAATAAATAAAAATAACGCTTACAGCCCAGATGGTGTTTCTCCAGGTATATTCCAGTTGCACACAGATTTTAAGGGATCATTAGTGAGATGTGAAATGAAGATGACATCCTGCCACACTTCGGAAATGAAAAAATTGCTCCCATCTTCAAGATGGGGGACAAATTTTGTGTGGAACTATGTGGCTTGTCGTCTGTCTCCCTGGGAAAAAAATTTTTTATATGACTAAATATTGCTTCCTTGCTAAAAGGAATTCTTTTGAGTCAGTAGAGGGGAACCTAGCTTAACATATCAAATGTTGACAACGCAGACAGAAAACAGTGTTGCCTCAAAAAAACTTTCATGATTTATTCACACAGAAAAAATACAATGTAATTTATGCTTTACATCTTTATCGCAGTGAATCTCAGTGTGCCTGTAGGATATCTCACAGTACTACTGACATTATATTTCTAGCCTAGCAAATTTAAGACAAATATAAGCAACAACAAATGCTGCATGAAGCTTTCACTGACCTGGCAAAGGCCTCCGACTCCATAAATTATAAGGCCCTTAAAGGATTGTATCTAGAATTAGATGCCCCAACAAGTTTATTAGCTCCGGGTTGCTATAGAAAAATGACGGGGAATTCCCCTGTATTGGGGTGGAAACAGATACTTTCACCACCTAAAAAGGGATCATTCAGGGTTGTATCATTGTGCCAACCGTTTTCACCATCTGCCGCCCTATTTAGATAAACAGGACAGACATTTTGGCAACAAATAGCCAGGGGAAAATTTACCAAGAAAAGAGTTGGGGGAACCTTTGGTTTATTTATGGTTTATTGTGGCTAGTACTGCAAAATTGTGGCAAAATGTTGTTATTTTTATAAAACCGTGGGAAAACGACCACATCTTCCCACCAAACTTATGATAATCATGACAATAAACAATTATTTGACAGGAAAGTGTTAATATATCCTAATTTATTATTTCCACATTGCAGATCAATATTTGAAGATAAAATCAGGAGTGGATGTTAAGGAAAGCAAGGATAAATCATGCCATAATATTTCTCATGTGTCTACAATCCAATATTCACTTTTGCTCACAAACACTTATGCTGAATATTGAATGAATACTAAAAAGGTCTCAAACAGGAAAATCAGCTCACCTGATACTAAGAGTGACATGTCCCATTAGGGCTGCGCCATTTTTTGGTGTATTTTGCACCAAAAAAACTGTTGATGCCCTATTCTCTATATAAATGAACTGTAGTACACCAAAACTACGTGCATTTTACACCAGACATGACACATTTGAATGTGCCTAAAGTAGGCACATCAAATATGCTAACAGTGATATGCTATGTGCCTAAATTAGGCAATGTGCCTAGATATGTGCACCAATTATACTATGCAAGGTATACCACATGCCAGATTTTTAACAGATTTGTTCAGTTCGGCACACTTTGCACTGATTTAATGTGCCTTAAAACTGGCGTGGCAGCCCCTCTTTTCTGACATGTTGCCCTAGTTTCTTCAAATGACACAGAACATGTGGTTTACCAACCATCGGTACAGGAGTTGAAGAAAAAAGAAAGATCTCCAGCGTCCCATAGACAAATTCAGTTTTACTCCAACTATTAAAATATACATCTCAAAAACAATGCATATTTAAAAGTCCTAGTTGCAGCCATATTGAGCCTGATCACAAGATATATATATATATATATTTGCTGCTCAATAAATATTTAATTAGAAAAAAAAATGGGATGTACATGTAGATATAAATTTGCATATAAAAGATATAAAAAATGTTTTAAAAGGTACCGTATATACTCGAGTATAAGCCGACCCTGGTTTAAGCCGGGGAACCTACTTTTGCCGCAAAAAACTGAAAAACTTATTGACTCGAGTATAAGCCTAGGGTAGAAAATGCAGCGGCTACTGGTAAATTTTAAAAATAAAAAAGGATACCAATAAAATTACATAGGCGGTTTAAAGTCCCCCATAGGCAGATATAGGCAGATATATGGCCCCATAGGCAGGTAAAGGCAGGTATATGGCCCCATAGGCAGGTATAGGCAGGTATATGTCCCAAAAGGCACGTATATGTCCCAATAGGCAGGTATATGGCCCCATAGGGCCATAGGCATGTAATAGGCAGTTATATGTCCCCCATAAGCAGACTATAGGCAGGTATATGGCCCCATTCTCAGGTATATGGCCCCATAGGCAGGTATAGGGCAGGCTGTAGGCAAGTATATGGGGGCCACAGGCAGGTATAGGGCAGGCTGTAGGCAGGTATATGGCAGGTATAGGGCAGACTGTAGGCAGGTATATGGCAGGCAGGAGGCAGGTATAGGGCAGGTATAGGGCAGGCTGTAGGCAGGTATATGGCAGGTATAGGGCAGGCTGTAGGCAGGTATAGGGCAGGCTGTAGGCAGGTATATGGCAGGCATAGGGATGGCTGTAGGCAGGTATAGGGCAGGTATAGGGCAAGCTGTAGGCAAGTATATGGCAGGTATAGGGCAGGCTGTAGGCAGGTATATGGCAGGCTGTAGGCAGGTATAGAGCAGGCTGTAGGCAGGTATAGGGCAGGTATAGGGCAGGCTGTAGGCAAGTATATGGCAGGTATATGGCAGGCTGCAGGCAGGTATAGAGCAGGCTGTAGGCAGGTATAGGGCAGGCTGTAGGCAGGTATATGGCAGGTATAGGGCAGGCTGTAGGCAGGTCAGGGGCGTTGCTAGGGTCCTAAAACATCCGGGGCTTGGGCCCTTTGTGTTTTTCCCGCCTCATTGTGAACTGCGGATGTTTTTTTACAGAGAAAAACCTTCTGTTCCTGTCACTAATTTTCTGCACATCCCACACAGATCCCGTCCATCTTCTCAGCAGTCACTGTACAGTAAAAATCACCAATGACAAATTTACTTTTTCAGAACTTCTCACCTTCATATGAAATACCCTAAAACAGTCACCAAATAATCCACCGAGACATGGAGCAAATCTACCAGACAAGTGATTGTGACTAAAAAACACTCCTACAAAACCAAGACCCAAAACTATTACTACTTAAGACTCAAATAATCCTGCCAGACCCTGACCGAACGCGACCCCCACAGCCTCGGATTACATATACCACCGCCATACAGTGACCATATAGTGGTAGACACCAGTGTACACAGGCTCTGATTACATATACCACCGCCATACAGGGGCCATATAGTGGTAGATACTAGTTGTATGTAGACTCTGCAGACATATAAGTGATTACCCTGCTGTTACATTTAGTAACTCACCGGAGACGTCTTTTCTGATCAGCGTCGTTCACTTTCCCTTTTCTTCTCTAATCCGGTTCACACCTTCATGCTGATTGCTCCCGGCCAATACTCATCCCTGAGGATTTGGACACAAATATCTAGAATCCTCACATTTCCAGCAACTCCTTAATTTTTAGGTATAGCAGTCCCCTCAGTTAGTTATATAGGTGCACTGAAGCAGTATATTGGGTCACAGGCAGGTATATGGGACCACAGGCAGGTATATGGGGCCACAGGCAGGGATATGGGGGCCACAGGCAGTATATGGGGGCACTGAGGCAGAATATAGGGGCACTGAGGCAGTATATAGGGGCCACAGGCAGGTATATGGGGGCACAGGCAGGTATAGGGGGGCACAGGCAGTATATGGGGCCACAGGCAGGTATATAGGGGTAACAGGCAGTATATGGGGGCCACAGGCAGTATATGGGGGCACTGAGGCAGTATATAGGGGCCACAGGCAGGTATATGGGGCCAAAGGCAGTATATAGGGAGCACAGGCAGTATATGGGGCCACAGGCAGGTATATAGGGTCATTGAGGCAGTATATGGGTGCACTGAGGGAGTATATGGGGCCACAAGCAGGTATATAAGGGCACTGAGGCAGTATATTGGGGCAATGAGGCAGTATATGGGGGCCACAGGCAGGTATATGGGGGCACAGGCAGGTATATGGGGGCACAGGCAGGTATATAGGGGCAACAGGCAGGTATATAGGGGCACAGGCATCATATGGGGCCACAGGCAGGGATATGGGGGCCACAGGCAGGGATATGGGGGCCACAGGCAGTATATGGGGGCACAGCAGTAAATGGGGCACAGGCATTATGGGGGTCACAGGCAGTATATGGGGGCCACAGGCAGGTATAAAAGGGCACAGGCAGCAGAAGGGGGCCACAGGCAGGCATTATAGGGCACAGGCATTATATAGGGGCACTGAGGCAGTGTAAAACACTATAAAAATAACAACATTAATACTCACCTTAACTCCCCCGGCGAGCGCGCTCCGTCCTCTTCAGCCCGCGCTCCTCCGGCAGCTCCTCGGGCGCACGGCCTATGACGCGCTGTGCGCCCGAGGACAGGCAGCGTCGCGATGATGTGATGTCATCGCTACGCTGCCGGCTGAGGCGCACGGGGCCGCAGCGGGTCCTCAGCGCTGTGAGGACCCGGCAGCTTCGCAGTGTAGGACCTGCGGGTCCGACACTGTCTGCGGGGCAGGGAGCGCTCGCTCTCTGCCCCGCAGAAGCCCTCAGCTGTGTGTGCGTCCAGCGGACGCACATGTAGCTGAAGAGCCAGTCGGTGCTCCAGGCCCAGCGCAGAGGTCTGGAGCCCGGGAGACTCGGGGCACAGGGGGTTTTATTCGGGGCCCGAGCCCCGAATAAAACAGCCTAGCGACGACCCTGAGGCAGGTATAGGGCAGGCTGTAGGCAGGTATATGGAATGCATAGGGATGGCTGTAGGCAGGTATAGGGCAGGTATAGGGCAGGCTGTAGGCAGGTATAGGGCAGGCTGTAGGCAGGTATAGAGCAGGCTGTTGGCAGGTATAAGGCAGGTATAGGGCAGGCTGTAGGCAAGTATACGGCAGGTATATGGCAGGCTGCAGGCAGGTATAGAGCAGGCTGTAGGCAGGTATAGGGCAGGCTGTAGGCAGGTATAGGGCAGGCTGTAGGCAGGTATAGGGCAGGCTGTAGGCAGGTATAAGGCAGGTATAGGGCAGGCTGCAGGCAGGTATAGGGCAGGCTGTAGGCAGGTATAGGGCAGGCTGTAGGCAGGTATAGGGCAGGCTGAAGGCAGGTTATAGGGCAGGCTATAGCAGTATAGGGCAGTGTATAGGGCAGGCTAGTAGGCAGGTATAGGGCAGGCTGTAGGCAGGTAATGGCAGGTATATTGCAGGCTGTAGGCAGGTATAGGGCAGGCTGTAGGCAGGTATAGGGCAGGCTGTAGGCAGGTATAGGGCAGGCTGAAGGCAGGTATAGGGCAGGCTATAGGCAGGTATAGGGCAGGTATAGGGCAGGCTGTAGGCAGGTATAGGGCAGGCTGAAGGCAGGTATAGGGCAGGTATAGGGCAGGCTGTAGGCAGGTATAGGGCAGGCTTTAGGCAGGTATAGGGCAGGTATAGGGCAGGATTAAGGCAGGGATAGGGCAGGTATAGGGCAAGAATAGGGCAGGGTGAGGGCAGGAATAGGGCAGGTATAGGGCAGGCTGTAGGCACGTATAGGGTAGGTATAGGGCAGGCTGTAGGCAGGTATAGGGCAGGTATAGGGCAGGTTGTAGGCAAGTATAGGGCAGGCTGCAGGCAGGTATAGGGCAGGCTGTAGGCCTGTGTAGGCGCGCTCCTCGGTCTTCTCGGCACAGGCGGGTGATATCATCAGGCCGCGCACACAGCGTGATGACACACACTGCCTGTGCCGGAAACTCCGGACAGCCGTGAGCCTGCGGCCACCCCGAGTCCACTGCGGAGCACGGAGCGCTCGCTCTCTGCCCCGCAGTGGTATCCATTCACCTATATGCGCTCCAGAGGAGTCGCATATAGGTGAAGGGATGGCTCACTCGGCCTTCAGTTATATGCACTCCCTGAGGAGTCTCATATAACTGAAGTGTCCCTGTCGGCGCCCGGGCCATCGCAGCGCCTGAGTGCCGACAGTGACTCGAGTATAAGCCAATGGGAGATTTCTCAGCACATTTTTTGTGCTGAAAAAACTCGGCTTATACTCGAGTACATACGGTAAGTTTATTAATACATCTCAAAAAATGCAGAATTTAATTCAACTTTTTTATGCAAATGTATATCTTATTTGAGCTTTATATATATATATATATATATATATATATATATTATATAATATATATATATATTAAATATATATATATATTATATATATATTTTATATATATATATATATATATATATAAAAAGTTTGGGAAATTTGGCTACTTCTGTAGTGTGAAATTTATTTTCAGGTACAGCTTTATTTTCAGGTACAGAACAAAGGTACCGCAGTACACAGAGAAACAGAATAAACCCTCGGCCGTCTGGCCACTAACTGAACATAAAGTTTTAGTCCTAACTACCAGAGGTGCCTACTGCACAGCCCCCCCCAAACACCCACAGTCCTCACCAGACTCTACTAGTTCAGGCTTCTCTTAAGCCTCTGGGGGCCCGAGCCTCTCTCCAGCTCCTCTGTTGCCCCACTCGCAGGCAGCAGACCACGCCCCCCAGAGTACCTGTAGTAGGAGGCCTCTTATAGCCATCCAGGGATTGGCCCAAAACTTGGCCTGGAATGTGGGGACCTGGAGCGAGGGAACATGGGAACAGCCACCCAACCATCTGCAGCTGTTCCGGGAAGCCCCATAATGGGAATCAGCCGTACTACGTAAGTGTCAGCAAGTAATGTTGGACCGACTAACACTTGGCTCCCACTAACCATCACGTCGTGGCACATTCCTTGCATTTCCCCTGCCGTACGCCACCTAGTGGCAGCACCATGCGACCACCTATGGTCGCACTGCCACAATATGCACAACTTTCTGATCTCCAGCAAGAAACTTAATGGCAAGATTCCCAACAGGTGTTTGATCCCTGAGTCGCCCAATAACTTTAGGGGATCAATTTGAATTGGGATTTAAGCAGTCCTCATTAATCAGAAAGAAATCCTGCCACTTTGTGAAAAATAATAACAGCTGGTTCAACTGATGGCCTATAAAAAGGTGTCTCATTACCAAGGTGCCACACAAGAAACATCTAATGATGGGTAAAACCAGGGACCTGTTTCAAGACCTTCACTAACTTATTGTTGTAAAACATACTGATGGCATTGTTTGCAGAAGAATTTCTGCAAGCAATACAGAACTACTGAAGGTTCCAGTGAGCACTGTTGGGGCCAGTGGAAAGAACAACATTAAAAAAAAAAAATCCGCTATGACCAGGGGCTCTCAACAGGATTTCAGACAGAGGATTGAAAAGAATTATCAGAAGAGTTGTCCAAGAGCCAAAGATCACCTGTGGAGAGCTACAGAGAGACCTGGCATCAGCAGGTACAATTGTTTCAAAGAAAACAAGTAATGCCCTCAACCTCCATGGCCTGTATAAAAATTATGTTCAAGTGCATTTAGGGCCACATGTATGAAAACTGTCTAGGTCTAAAACTCTCTTTGTTGTCCATAGCAACCAACCAATATGTGAAATTAAAGGGGAGCTCTGATTGGTTGCTATGGGCAACAAAGTGAGTTTTAGACCTAGACAGTTTTCATAAATGTGGCCCTTAATATTTAGACAAGCCTTTGAAATACTGGGAGAATTTAGTTCAGATGAGACTCAAATTGAACTCTTTGGGTGGCAAAATACACACTATGTTTGGAGGCCAAAAGACACTGCTTATCACCCCAAAATCACCATACCAACAGTAAAGTTTGGAGGTGAGAACATCATAGTGTGGGGCTGGAGGAATGGACAAATGTGCCGAAACATTCTTGATAAAAATCTGCTGCCATCTACCAGGATGACGAAGATGAAACGAGAGTGGACATTTCAGCAAGACAATGATCTGAAACACACGGCCACGGAAACTCTCAGTTAGTTTTGGATAAGGAAAATAAAGCTGCTAGAATGACCCAGCCAATCACCTGACCTGAATCCAATAGAAAATCTATGGAAGGAAGTAAAGGTCAGATTTCACAGAAGTATGCTCATGAAACCTCCAGGATTTAAAGAGGGTTTGTATGGAAGAAAGTGCCAAAATCCCACCTGAGCAATGTGTGCGACTAGTTTCTTTATACTGGAGGTGTTTTGAAGTAAGCTTTTGTACAAAGTATTAAATCAATTTCAGTAAGTGTGCTCAATACTTTTTCCCTGTGCCATTTCTCATTATTAACCTTAATTTATGGACATCCAGGGTTTGATTTCTTTGCCTGTGTAAATTGGATGGAATGTTACCAACAGCTGGTGAGACTTCATGTCACCTCTAGAAATAGATTTACTTAGAAAATTGGCGACGTGTTCAACCCGCTGTATTTAACCTGCTGTGTGTATATATATGTATAAGTATGTATATATATGTATATGAATATATGTGTTGTGACTTTCTCTCTTTTTTTATTACCTAAATGGAACGGTGAGCCAAAGTTTATATATTGTTGGCACCTAATATACGATTTGACTTTAAGTTTTGCTCTCCTTTTTCGTTTTTTTATTTTGCTGATGTCCTGTATCTGTGACCTTGCGGTTTTTTGTTGTTGACACATTCGCTTTTCCCTCCTCGCCTTCCCGGAGCCATATTTTTTTTCATTTTTCCACCTACATAGAAATATGAGGGCTGTTATTTTACAGGACAAGATGTACTTTCTAAGGCCCCGTTCACACGGCTTATTTGCCGACGGCTTGGCGCCATATTCCGCGCCGGATTTGCGCTTCAATACGGCGCCAATCCGTCGGAGTCATTACGGTCATCCACTGCTCTCATAGAGAACAGTGGATTCCGGCGCTCCTCCCCCGCTCGGCACAAATCCCCCGCGGGGGAGAAAAGTGACATGCACATTATTTACGGCGGGGGACGCCCGTAAAAAAATGCATTTTTTATGGGGCCGAGCGGCGCCCCCCCGGCCCCCGGGCCCCCGCGCCCCCC
>JAODAL010087143.1:0-10026 GCA_025379985.1 Phyllomedusa bahiana | reverse complement strand
AATGTATCGGCCCGTGACGCTAAATACTAGGGGGGGGAGGCAAACGGAAAACGATAAAATCCCGCCCCCCCTGCAGGACAGCTGTGGCTCTCGGGGACTGTTATAAAGCCCCCCAGAGCCCATGGGCGATCCTCCGGACGGGCGATCGCGGCCCCCCGCGGTGCCCGGAGCCTTGGCGCCCCGGGCGATCGTACGCCCCCGACCGCCCCTAGGAACTGCCCTGCCACCAAGGATACCTGTCCTTGGTGGGATAAGAGCCAGCCGTATGTGTTGTCAGCCACACTAAGTGGTTGGCAATGGTGTATTGTTAGTTTGGCTTTTCAGCCATTCCTGGTCGGTTCTTATTGGGAGTGGACAATGTGTTGGGTGGGCGTCTACTCCCCATGGTCCAGGCCAGGATTTGGAAAGATCTCGGGTTTCCTAGAAAGGGCCTGGGCCTTCAGGTGTACAGGGGGTGTGGTTCGCTTCCTGAAAGTGGAGCGGCGTAGAGCTGAGGAGAGGCTCTTACCTAAGAGGCTTGAGGCCAGCAGGTGGCTGACCTCTGGAAGCCTAACCAGTGGAGGCTGGTAGAACGGACTGTTCTGACTGGACACTAGGCCCAGACTCCATATAGAGAGGAAAGCTACATGTTTAGTAAGCGGCCAGACTGCCAGGGTTTTGTTTCATTTATTTCTGTACACTGGGTGCTGTGCTGGAGGAATTAAACGGGTGGAGACCAGAGCTTTGTTGAAGTGCCAACCGTTCAACCAAAGGACGGCGGTCCAAGAGCGGAATATTCCCCGGGACGACCCAAGATGGCGGCTGAGCGTGAGTGAAGCGTCACAGCCCCTTATATCAGGGCTGTGTCTTCCATTGGGCAGGGTATGCGGTTGCCCGGGGGCTCCATGAGCACAGGGGGCCCTCCCAAGCAGCCATTTACCCTGCCCAGCAGTGCTGGTTGGCACATCCGTGTTCAGGAGGCCCATACCTGCCGCGCCTTTATGCGGCGCAGGAGGCGGGATCACGCCTGCTGCGCCACTGTATGTCCTAAGCCAGAAGCCCATGGGATTCCCCCTGGGAAAACCCGGGAGAAATGCTCCCCGTTTAAAACGGAAATGCTCCTGGGCAGCTCCATGGCGGAGGAGCTTGGAGAGCTGAGTAGCGTTTTTTTTTCAAAAGGGGTAGATCACCTACATTGTGCTGTGTACCAAAGGGGGGCTATATACTGGGGGGGCAAATATCAGAGGCGGGGGTACCTGCCCGGGGGGGGCTTGTACCTACAACGGACGGGTGTCTACCTATAAGGGAGCAAATATCCCTACCATTACAGAGACTGTATACCTCCTACAGTGGGCTGTAACCCACTAATATGATGTATCCCTCCCTAAAAGGGGGCTTAATCTCCCTAAAAAGAGCATATATACCTATCTTCCCCCTAACTTTACCTACCTACAGTGGGCCTTTATACCTACCCAATGGGGTCTATATACTTACCTACTTATTGGTGGGCAACATGACTAAGTTCTTACTTAATGGGGGGCAGCCATAGAGGTAAGAACTGGTAGGGAGGGACTGATAAAGTGAGAAGTCTAAGATACGTTGTGCATTAAAATCTGCAGGGACGAGTTATGGCCAGGAGAAGTCATCATGGCGGTCAGGGCCTGATGGAGAAAAAACGGGAAAAGGAATAATTCAGAGAACGACTCACCACATAAGATGTCTCCTGTGAGTCCCTGGATGTCAGGGGTTATATTGCTTCTTTGTTGGATCGGTGTGTATTCTTTCCTGTGATGTGCCCTGGTGGTGTCTGACCACTTGTGGCCCCTTTTGGCGGTGTTGTAGGTTATACCGAGTGGTGTTGGCCACTCTGTGGTCTCTATATGGTGGTATTGTATTTTTTAAAGTTTGTTATAAAGAATATAATTTATTATGTGAGTAGTTTTTTGGTTTGGGAACCCCAGTGCCATAATGCTGTTAAACAGCCCCGTTTAAACTTCCCAGCTTTACAGATTTTCCACCTGAGCTATTTTAAAACCCCTTTTATTTACCGGAAAAAAACGGATATTGGGAGTGAAGGCCCCCCCGGGCTTCCGGAATCCCCCACCCGGTTTAAATTTCCCCCCTATGCTCTGCCCCCGGTGTAATCTCGGGAGCCGCACAGAATCCCTGATTCCTCTCCCACCCCCCCCTTTACTTTTTTGATAGAAACAAAGCAGCGAGGGAGCATTTACGCTGCAAGAATTTCAAGACACCTTGAATAGCATTGTTTTCCCCACGACTCCCTGTTTTAAAAGGAGAGAAATCGTGAAAAAATGTAAACTGTGAAGGTGCCTGAGTAAGGGAAGTTTAGGCTTTTTTACACAGTTTTACTCCGTGTTACAAAAGTTTTTAGATCCGTCCGGGGACCGACAGGAGGACCCCGAACGGACAAACAAAGGCAGTGAATTATCATTATGAAAAACCAGCGGCGATCTCTCATAGAACGCCGCTGCGTCTTCCTCATAGCCCCCCATGATAATCTCACTGCTAATTGATTTTCCCTCCCGGGTCTAAAAAGTGCTTTTAACACAATGAAAACTCTGTGTGAAAAGCCCTTAGAAGCTGATTAAGGGTGCTCGTCTTTAGCACACACTGACGGGGAGCCCGCTGTTTGTCCCAATTTCCTTCACTCGCGGGCAGGGTAAGACAAAAAGCGGGGGGGAATGCCAGTAGGTCAGTTGTGTGAAGAAGAACAGGAGCTAAATTTGTTTAAATTTCTGTACCAGACAGCCCCCAATGTTTACTTGCTTTTCAGCAGATCTTCTCTCCTCTTTAAAAAGGGAGGGTGTAGGGGAAACGTGCTTTTCAGGGCCTTGAATTCTCTGCCTACTTGCTCCCCCTGCCATCAGTAACCCGGACCCTACACTGACGAGCAAAATTGGGCCCGGGGAGCGGCAAGTTCTACCCCGTGGGCGTGATGAAAACCTGCAGGCTGAAAACACCCCCAAGCTTTTAGCATGCCCCCCGTTTTTAAACTTAAAAAGCTTGAGCGGAAGAATGTGCCAAACTGAGGTAGTGAAAAAAAAACCCCTTTAAAAAGGGGTTGTCTCATTACACTTTCGCCTGTCAGTGGCCTGGTAAGTTGAACTGGGGGCGTGCTACTTTCTGTCTCTTTTTCTCCCTCTCCCCCCCCCCATCACACACAGGGAGTACGTTTTCTATCAGGGGGGGGAGGGGGGGTTTGCTGCCAGAGTTTTCCCTGGGTGCCTCCTAGGTTGTTTAGGAAGGGGGGGATCTATGATGTGAGAGGAATGTGAAGTGGTGTGCTAATAACAGAGCAGAGAGGATGCATGTGTTCCCATATCCCCTGCTTAGTTACAAGTCTCCACATCTCCAGCAACAAAAAGGGGAAAAGTGGTTACTATACTCAGGATGTCTCACTAATACGGGAGAGCATAAAGTATTCACATGCTGAACTGTATAGTATTAGTATAGTCACAGTTCCAAAGACATATCATGATTATAGTAACAGACAGGGTCACTGCTGTCACATCTATCTGTGTAGAGAGCAGGAGGAAGCAGGCACACAAAAAAGGGTTAATCCAGACAGCACGGACACAGATGCCAGAGTCCTCCCCCCCCCTCCCTCTACTACAGAAGCATTCTGTGCGGGAGGGGGCTCTCTGCGCCGACCTGTCTTCAAAGGTGATGAGTCATACAGACCTGACAGCCAGTAAGATAAGGATCAACAGGTCGGTTTGCTATAGAGTTTTGGAGGAGCTGATACACTCCTGCTAACAGGGCTAGCTAAAAATCAGTAGGACATTTGTAATGAACATATATTGCAAAGCTGCTTGTTTTTTAAAGATCTTTTAATTAAAACCCAATCATTGTAGCGAGACAACCCCTTTAAGGTCTGTTAAAGGGGCTGCGATCATGGCAAAATTGGGGACAAACCTCTTGTACGATCTCACGATCCCCAAGAAGGCTCTAACCTGTTTCTTGGTTAACTTCATTTTCCCAAGTCTCCTTAGCCACTTCAAGTAACTCTCTAAGATGCCTATCATACAACAGTACAAAAGGCGAAAACCCGAAGAGGCTTTTGGAACCTCTTTGACAAAGTATGGAAGTAGGTAGTCCAAGTCTCTACGACCTTTTTTAACATAGCTTTTAAGGTTTTGTTGAATCTTTCCACTAAGCCATCCATCAGTGCGTGGTATACCGAGGTTCTTAACTGGGTGATTTTTAGGAGTTTGCACATTTCTCTCATGACCCTGGACATAAATGGGGTTCCCTGGTCTTTCAAAATTGTTCCTAGTAGTTCTGTTCATGAAAAGATCTAGAACTCACGGGCTATACATTTAGCAGAGGTATTCCTTAAAGGAACCACCTCAGGGTACCGGGTAGCATAATCTACCACCAATAATATATATTGATGTTTTCTGGTGGACTTTACCGGGGCCCCACCCATCCATGGCTATGCATTGGAATGGGACTTCTATAATATGTAATGAGACTAATGGACTACGAAAGTGGGTGACTGGGGAGGTTAACTGGCAGACTGGGCAAGACGGACATTAGTTGTGGATTTCCTTAAAGCAACCCGGCTAGTAAAACCGTTGTATTACCCTATCTTGGGTTTTGTCTGCCCTCAGATACCCACCCAACACATGGGAATCGGCCATCTCTAGTACCAGACGTCGAAACGGCCCCATAACAATTAATTACCATCTCGACCCTTACTTTAGTCACCCAGTACAGTAACTCATTCAATGTGGGGGAAACTATTATCGGCCCCTGGCTCTTGGGGAACATACCTTATTAAAGGGTCTAAGTCTTCTATGGTGAAGTGGGACGAGAAAGCAGAAAAAGCTTTCCAAAAGTTGAAGGAAGTACTTTGTAAAAGACTGGTATTAAAGGCTCCTAATTTCAAGACAGAGTTTGTAGCACAGGCAGATGCCTCTAATGTGGGTCTGGGAACTGTTTTGTTCAGTGGTTGATGTGGAAGAACACCCTGTGGTTTATTTAAGCAGAGAATGTTTGGCTTTGAAGTGGGCAATTGAGTCTCAGGTATTACTTGATGGGGAGACAGTTTAGGGTGGTCACGGACTATTTACCTTTGAAATGGATGGCCCAAAATAAGGGAAAAAATGCTAGGGTGACAAGGTGGTTTCTCACACTAAAAGACTTTAAATTTTGTGTAGAGCATCACCCCAGATCCCAACAAGCCAATGCGGACGCATTATCATGTACTCATTGTTTGAAAGCACAGGGTGCTCCTCCACACAGGTCTGAGCAGGGGGGATATGTAAGGTGGCAGCTAAGACGATCCATAATGGTGTGTATATTCCATCTAGGTTTCTTGCCTTCACATGGCAAAAAGGTAATAAGTGACATGTCACCAAGGTTACCTGGCCTTGGTGAGGAAGGAGCCGTTTGTTTATGTTGTGCCAGCCACAGTAAGTGGTTGGCACCCATTTACCATTAGTATGGTTTGCTTCAGCCAAAGCCTGGGATGGCTCTTATTGGGAGTAAGCAAAGTGTTGGGTGGGTGCTTACTCCCTGTGTTCCAGGCCATGGTTTAGCTGACCTTTATAAGTCAGCCAGTCAGCTGACCAGGTGTTCTGCTACACAGGTTAAGTAGTTTGACCTGGGAAGATATCCCGGAGCGCATATTGCCAATGGATGACTATAAGGTGTAGTGAGGGAAAAACTACATTGTGTAAGTCAGCGCTCAGACGAGCAGGTGTTTTTCTGTTGTGTTTATGTTTGGCACACGTTGTATGCAGTAAATACTTATTGTGCTAATAAAATTCAGGAGGACCCATGTTTGAACCAGAAATCCGTCTGTGACTCTGTCTACATTGGACTTTACTGCGATCCCAGAGCGGTAACCTCTTACTATATTGTGTATAATATATATATATAGTGGAAGAGCAACCTTAGGCAGTCACATGGTGCTGCCACTATGTGGCGTATGTCGAGGGACCTGGTAGAAACAAGCCACCGAGGGCCTGGTCTCGCTGTGGGAAGCCAGGTATTGTCGCTCAGCAACATTAGGTTGCTGACCCTTTTACGTAGTATGGCTAATGTCCAGCCATTAGGGGCTGGACTTCCCGGAACAGCTGCAGATCGATGGGTGGCTGTTCCCACATTCCAGGTCCCCGTGTTCCAGCCCAGGTATTGGGTAGGTCTCTGGAGACCTATTAAAGGCTTCCTACTCCAGGTGATCAGGGGGCGTGGTCTGCTAGCTGGCAGTGCAGCAGAGGAGCTGGAAAGAGGCTCTGGCCCCCGGAGACTTGAGGGAAGCCGATACCGTACTGGAGAGTACAGTGTGTTTGGTGCTGGACGTTAGGTCCAGAACACTGATAGATAGGGTCTATTCTAATGTTTCTGTTAGTGGCCAGATGGCCGAGGTTTTGATTTATGTGCTTACTTGTCTGTAACCTGCTGGTCCAATAAAACTGGTTGAGGACAGTGAAACCAAAGTCTGCAGTTGGAGTACCTTATGTTGGATGTGCCGATCTACTAAAGACGGTAATCCCGTGAGCTAAGACCCCCCTGAGCCGATCCAAGATGGCGGCCAAACGAGTGTAATTCGTCACAATTTTTTATTATTATTATTTATTTTATAGCACCATTGATTCCAGGGCGCTGTACATTCGGGGGGTTACATACATAACATAAGTAAAAACAATTACAATGTGCAATCTGGATAACAACAGGTACGAGGAAAGGGGGACCCTGCCCGCAAGGTTTACAATCACAAGTAGGGGGAAGGGAGCAAAAGGGTGAGGACAGACATGCTTGTGGGGGGTTTTGTAGTGACAGGGGGGTTATTTGGGTCGTAGGTTTCCTAAAGAGGGGGTTTTTCATTTTGCCTTTGAGGGGGTGAAATGGTGGGAGATTGAGTTTGGGGGGAGTGGTTCCGAGTAGGGGGAAGAACAGAGAAATTTTGGAGATGGTTGTGTGGGGGTGAAAAAGAAGAAAGCAGAGAAAAAGGTTTAGGGCAGAATTGCGTGAAGGGATTTTGGGAAATTTAAGCAGGATTTAGGAGGGGGGGGGGTTAGAAAAGCTTTTTAGGTCATGGTTATAATTTGAAGGAAGCACGGGTAAGGGGAAACCAGGAAAGGGGTTGGCAGAAGGGGGGAGGGAGAATGTACAAGGAGAGAGTGAATAAAGGCAGCAGAGTGAGGATGGGTTGAAAGGAGCAATAGTCTAAAGGGGGGGGCCGAGAGAAAATGGCAGAGTCTAGGCAGAATGACAAGGGGAAAGGACCACATTTTTTTAGGACAGGGGAAGGGAAAATTCTTTAAAATTTGTTACACTTCTTTCGTCGGGACCCCTCCCGCACCTCCTGGCAGATCGCCCCTTGGGGGCAAACGGGTGGGACTCTGACAATGGGTTCTTATTTTTAAAATCAGCCGTTTATTTTGGCACAGGTTTACAGTAATTTTGCAACAAAACCTGACAAAAAACCCAAAAACCTTAGGCGTTTTTAGCCACTAAAAAAACATTGACGTCCTCTCTAAGTGTGGGCAAGGCCTATCGCCAATGCACCACCACACGTTACCCGCTCCTGGTTTTGGCTTCCTTAAGCCTCTAGGGGGCCAGACCTCTCTCCCGCTCCTCTGTTTTTCCTCGAGGTAGCAGACCCGCCCCCCTGACACCTGGAGAGACAGGCTTTTTTTAGACCCGGTAAATCCCGGAAAAATGGGAAAAGAACCTGGCCCCGGAATGTGGGGATCTGGAAAAGTGGGAACAGGGAAAAACCACCCACCCCTCTGCAGCTGTTTCCCGGAAAGCCACCCATAATTTCTGGCATCAGCCGCACTAGTAGGTGTCAGCAACCCAAAGTTGTGAGCGAAAAAAACTTAGCTTCCCCACCGGACCAGTCCCTCGGTGGCACTTTCCCTTGCATTTCCCCTACGTACGCCACCTAGTGGCAGCCCCATGCGACCAACCTATGGTCGCTTGCCACAATTTACGTAAAGGAAATAATTATTTGATCCCTTGCTGATTGTGTACAGTAAGATTGCCCATGACAAGACAGGGAACAGTCTGTTAATTTTAAAGGGTAGGTTAATTTTAAAATTGAGAGATAGAATATCCAAAAAAAATCCAGAAAATGACATGGTATAAATTATATAAATTATTTGCACAGCAGTCAGACATTTTGTTGTAGTGGATGATGAGGTTTGAGCACATGTCAGAGGAATTTTGTCCACTCTTTGTAGATCATCTCTAAATCATTAAGATTTTGAGGCTGTCGCTTGGCAACTCGGAGCTTCAATTTCCTACATAAGTTTTCTAGGGGATTAAGGTCTGGAGATTGGTTGGCCCAAATCCATTAATGTGCTCCTTTTTGAGCACACCTTTGTTGCCTTGGGCCATATGTTTTGTGTCATTGTCTTGCTGGAAGCCCCAGCCACGACCCATTTTTAATGTCCTGGCGGGGGGAAGGAGGTTGTCATCAGGATTTTATGGTACATGGCTCCATCGATTCTCCCATTGATGTGGTGAAGTGTCCCTTTGCCCTTAGTAGAGAAACACCCCAAAAACATAATATTTCCCCCCCATGCTTGACAGTGGCTATGTTTTTCTTTGGGTCCTAGGCAGCATTTCTCTTCCTCCAAACACGACGAGTTCAGTTAATGCCCAAAAAACTCAATTTTGTCTCATTGACCACAGCACCCTTATCCCAATCACTCACAGAATCTTTCAGGTGTTCATTGGCAAGCTACAGATGGCCTGCTATATGCCTCCTTGAGCACCGGGCCTTTAGAGAACTGAAGGATTTTAAAAATATTTGGGGATAATGTGTTACAGTGGTGACGTGGTCCCCAGTGCCTTAAGATCATTAGCAAGTTCCCCCCTCGTGTAGTTTTAGGCTGATCTCTCAACCCTTTCCCCATGATCAAGGAAACCCCACGAGGTAAGATTTTGCATGGTGCCCCCAAAACGATGTCAATTGCAGTCATTAATAAGCACCCAAAAGTTTTCTCCTTCTCACCAGGGTCTTACTTATGGTTTTGTACCCATTCCAAACTTTGTGCAGGTCTATGATCTTGTCCTGTCATCTTAGAAAGCTCTTTGGTGTTGCCCATGTTGTTGAGGTTATAGTCTGACCCAATTAATTGAGTCTGTGGAAAGGAGTCTTTTATAAAGGTGACTATTTAAGACAGCTGTTCTTTAATGCAGGGGAAGGAGTTGATTAGGAGGTCTAACTGGTCTGAAGGAGCCAGAACTCTTAAATTAGCAGCAAGGGATCAAATAATTACTTCCTATATATATATATGTATGTTTTTCTCTCTAGTTACAGTGCAAAACAGCCGCTGCTGTAACCCCAAAAACCTACAATGAAAATAGACGCCTCATATCCTCTTTCTGAATTTTTTTTTTATTTTCAAAACCATATAAGTTCTTTATTTTTGTTGGTAAGTTGGTATTTTTAATGGTATTGGGAAATCAAAGAACAAAAAAAACTTAGTAAGGAGGAATGAAAAAACACAACAGATTTTTATGAAATTTACTGTGCGGATTGAGTGACCACTATTGCTCACTCCATACAGCCTTCCCCAAAATAGACCTCTTCAATTGATGGCTCATAAGTACATAGCTACCATATTTTTCCAAAATAAACCCTCTCCACAAAAATATGCCCTATACTGATTTTCACAGATTTTTTAAATAAGCTTTAATATAAGCCTGCTCCAAAAATTAATCCCTGTTAGTCAGGCCCCCTGCTGTCACCTGGTGCCGGCTCCCGGGCAGTGCCATTCCTGGAGGCGGGCAGTGCGGGGCCCGTCCAGGGGCCCATTGCAGTGATTTGGGGAAAGGGGGCCGCAGGGGTTCCTAAGACCCGCCCCACTCTGGTAAACGTGTGTTAGACTGTAGGTTTTGTGGTAACCTCTAGTGTGTTTAGGGTGAAGGACCAGCCAGGCATAGAGTACAATGTTTAAGTAAAGTTCAATGTATACACACACATACATTATACTCACATTGATATACACAAAACAACTTATAGTCCTGTTCACACGGCTTATTCCGAGGTTTGGGGCCCGGTTT
>JAODAL010087142.1:0-10026 GCA_025379985.1 Phyllomedusa bahiana | reverse complement strand
AATTTGGTACAAAAAAGTTCTAGAAACTGTTGAGGTATTTCATTGGGCAAAACAATTTTTCTTATCCTATATCTTTAAAATAGCTGATTTCACTTTGGGAGCCCATTTTTCTTAAAAGAGCCCCCTTTTGTATTTAAAATTGGATACAGAAATTTTCAGTAACTTTTTGGTGCATTTCATTGGTCAAAAAACCCCTTTTCTTTCTGTAAAAACTTTTAAATAGCTTTTTTTCACTTTGGTGCGGCCCCTTTTTTTGTTCAAAGAGCCCCCTTTATTTAAATTTGGATACAAAAATTTTTTCTAGTAACAGTTCTCTTTTTGTCATTGCTGAAAAAAAACCAATTTCTCCCCCTTAACTTTTGAATAGTTTTTTTTGCGCTCGAGAATCCATTTGGCGCAATAGCGCATTTTATGATAGTTTGTTGAAAATAGTGTTAGGCGATTATTACAACAAAGTTAAAAAGGGCACATTTTTTTATGTTATCGAAATTTTTAGATCATGCAAATTTAGAAAAAAATCGTCACCATCATTAAATCCCGCCATTTTCGCGCTTCCTGTCATTTTGGGGGGCCAGCAAATCACTTACAGAATAGAGTAGGGTGAATGTGTGTGCGACGTCATGACGGGGATGTGTAGGGTTGCGTTTTGGCGGAAAAATCACATGCCCCCTCTTTTTTACATAAACAGCCCTTCCTGTTCATTCAGTGTCTCTCACTCTCAAGCAGTAGGACGTGCGCTCTGCCTGTGTCCAAACAGCTCAGCGAAATTTTTCTATTTTTTCACAAAAAGCTCTACTTTTAGCTGTGATCCTTACAACTTAGTTAGATCAAGATTGGAAGTTTTTATGTAGTTGGGTACAAATTTTAAAGGGCATCTACCGCGTAAAGTCAGGGGGGGGGGAGCGGGGGGGAGGGAGCAGGGGGGGGGGCCCCGGGCGAACACAGAAAGCCTATAAGAATCTGGATAAACTCACCAAGACTTAGTGTAACATTGCACGCAAAGCTTTATTATTAACTTTTTTCTTTAAATATTTCCTGGATTTTGGGCAGCCTGAACTTATTTTAGACACTCTTTTTTAAACTGCAGGGCTCTTTTTTAGGTCAAAAATCCCCTTTTATTATCAGTATACATTTCAGAAGGTGTTCTTTTTTAATTTTGCCCATTCCACTTTTTTTGAATACCACCTTGCAGTTAAATTTAAAACCAGCAATTTTTTTTCACACAGGTTAAGGGGCCAAAAATACCTTTTATTATCCAATCATTTCAGAACGTTTTTTTTTCACTTTGGGGGCCCCTACAGCTTTGTTCATTAGGCACCTTCACTTAAAAGTGAATACGCAATTTTGTAGTCCCCCACAGGTAATTGAAAGGTCCAAAATACCTTTATTTCCGAATACATTTTTAATACTGTTTTTCACTTTGGCGAGCCAGCTTTTTTATAGATCTACTTTGCAGTTTAAAAGTAATACAGAATTTTTTTTGTCACCACAGGGGAATTGATAGGCCAAAAAATACCTTTTATTATCCAATACATTACAGATAAGGGTTTTTTTTTTTACTTTTGGGGCACACAGCTTTGTTCATTTAAGCACCTTGCCTTAAATGTGAATACAGAATTGTAGCACCACAGGTGAATTGATAGGGGCCAAAAAAACCTTTTTTTTATCCAAAAATTACAGAACGTGTTTTTTCACTTTGGCCATTACAGCTTTGTTCATTGAGGCACCTTTTGCACTTAAATTGAATACAGCAATTTTTTTAGTTTACCACAGTAATTGAAAGGTGCCAAAAAAAACCTTTTATTTAAGAATACATTTTTAGTACGTTTTTTTTCACTTTGCCAGGGCCAGCTTTGGTGATAACTACTTTTCAGTTAAAAGGAAAATAGCAATTTTGTAGTCACCACAGGTAATTGGAAAGGTGGGCCCAAAAAAACCTTTTTTTATCCAAATATTTCAGATACGTGTTTTTTCACTTTGCGCAGGCCAGTTTTGTTTATAGACTACTTTGCATTAAATTTTTGAATACAGCAATTTTGTAGTCACCACAGGTGAATTGATAGGTGCCAAAAATACCTTTTATTATCCGAATACATTTCAGATACGGTTTTTCTCACTTTGCCGCACTACAGCTTTGTTCATTGAGCACCTTGCACTTAAAAGTGAATACGCAATTTTGTTAGTCACCACAGGTGAATTGATAGTGCCAAAAAATACCTTTTATTATCCGAATACATTACAGATACCGTGTTTTTTTCACTTTGGCGCACTACAGCTTTTTTTCATTGAGGCAACCTTTTGCACTTAAATGTGAATACAGCAATTTTGTAGCCCACCACAGGTGAATTGAAAGGTGCCAAAAAATACCTTTATTATCCAATACATTTCAGATACGTTTTTTTTCACTTTGGCGCAGCCCAGCTTTGTTGATAGATCTACTTTGCAGTTAAATGAGAATACAGAAATTTTTTAGTCACCACAGGTGAATTGAAAGTGCCCAAAAATACCTTTTATTATCCGAATACATTACAGATACGTGTTTTTTTCACTTTGGCGCACTACAGCTTTGTTCATTGAGCCCCTTGCATTAAATGTGAATACAGCAATTTGTAGTCACCACGGGTGAATTGAAAAGGTGCCAAAAATACCTTTTTTTATCCGAATACATTACACAGGGCCGTTCCTAGGGCGGGCAGGGCCTTCCCCAAGGTGGGCGCCGCGGCCGCCCTGCCCTGCCCTAGGACGCCCCTGACTCTGCGCGACTTTTTTATAACAGTCGCGCAAAAGCCACAGCTTGCAGGGAGGAGGCGGGACGGATCGTTCCCGTCCTGACTCCTCCCCCTGTATTAGCGTCACAGGGGGTGCACAGCTCTCCCGCGCCCCCTGTGACGCTCGATCTCCTGGCTGGCAGCTCTGCCACCGAGGAGACCCCTGGAGCTGCGTGCAGCTAAGCAGCGTGATGACTCACGCTGCTTACACCCGCTCTGCAGCTCCCACTGCTGGGGCAGCTCCGGACCGGACCGCGGACCCAGGTGAGTACTTTTTTGTTATTTTATAATTTACTTGCAGGGGCCACCACTGGCTACAATGGGGCATCCTGGCTACAAGGGGGGCACACTGGCTACAAGGGGGAATCCTGGCTACAAGCGGGGCACACTGGCTACAAGGGGGGCATCCAGGCTACAATGGGGGCACACTGGCTACAATGGGGCATCCTGGCTACCGGGGGGGGGCACACTGGCTACAAGGGGGGCACCCTTTGCCTAAAAAGGGGGCACACGGGCTACAAGAGGGGCATCCTGGCTACAAGGGGGGCGCCTGGCTACAAGGGGGCACACTGTCTACATGAGGGGCACACTGTCTACAAGAGGGGCATCCTGGCTACAAGGGTGGTGTCCTGGCTACAAGGGGGCATCCTGGCTACAAGGGGGCACACTGGCTACAATGGGGGCACACTCCCTACAGGAGGGCATCCTGGCTACAAGGGGGGCACCCTTTGGCTACAAGGGGGCATACTGGCTACAATGGGAGCACCCCTGGCTACAATGGGGTATCCTGGCTACAAGGGGGGCACACTGGCTACAAGAGGGGCATCCTGGCTACAAGGGGGGGCACACTGTCTACAAGGGGGGCATCCTGGCTACAAGGGGGGCCTCCTGGCTACAAGGGGGCATCACTGGCTACAAGCGGGGCATCCTGGCTAAAATGGGGCACACTGGCTACAATGGGGGCATCACTGGCTACAAGGGGGCATACTGGCTATAATGGGGGCACAATGGCTACAAGGGGGGCACACAGGCTAAAAGGGGGCATCACTGGCTACAGAGGGGCACACTGGCTACAATGGGGGCACACTGGCAAACAAGGGGGCATCACTGGCTACAAGGGGGCACACTGGTTAAAAGGGGGGCATCCTGGCTACAATGAGGGCACACGGCTACAAGGGGCATCCTGGCTACAATGGAGGCACACTGGCTAAAATGGGGCACCCTGGCTACAATGGGGGCACACTGGCTACAAGGGGGCATCACTGGCTACAATGGGGGCATCCTGGCTACAAGGGGGGCATCCTGGCTACAATGGGGGCACACTGGCTACAATGGGGGCATCACTGGCTACAAGGGGGGCACACTGGCTACAAGAGGGGGCACACTGGCTACAGGGGGGGGCATCCCTGGCTACAGGGGGCATCACGGGCACAGGGGGGCATCACTGGCTAGAAGGGGGCATCACTGGCTACAGGGGGCATCACTGGCTAGAAGGGGGCATCTACTGGCTACATGGGGCATCACTGGCTACAGGGGCATCACTGGCTACAATGGGGCAAAACTGGCTAAAAGGGGGGCATCATTGCTAACAGGGGGCATCCTGCTACAAGGGGCATCTACTGGCTACAGGGGGCATCACTGGATACAATGGGGGCACAATAGCTACAAGGGGGCATCTCTACCGGCTAAAAGGGGGCATCACGGTTTACAGGGGCACTCCTGATAACAGGGGGCATCTACTGGCAAAATTTGAGGCACACTGCACATGGGGGCAAAACTGGCTAAATGGGGGCACACGGCTACAAGGGGGGCTCCACTTCTACAAGGGGGCATCCTGGCTACAAGGGGGGCATTCTACGGGGCCCTGGCTACAATGGGGAAACCCTGGCCAAGGGACAACACTCCCTCCCCAAAATGGAGCAACGGCTACAGGGGGGGCATCTCTGGCTACAGGGGTGGGCATCACTGGCTACAAGGGGGGGCATCACGGCTAAAAGGGGGGCATCACTGGCTACAGGGGGGCACACTGGCGAAGGGGGGGCATCTACGGCTACGGGGGGCATACTGGCACAGGGGGCACACGCTACAAGGGGGGCACACTAGCTACAAGGGGGGCATCTTTTGCACAAGGGGCATCCCCGCTAAAGGGGGGGCACTAGGGCACAGGGGCATCTACTGGCTACAGGGGGGCATCACTGGCTACAATGGGGGACACTACTAAAAGGGGGGGCACACTAGCAAAAGGGGGGATCTCTGGCACGGGGGCCCACTGGTTACAGGGGCTCTACGATAAAGGGGGCATCTACTGGCTACAGGGGGGGCATCAACGGCTACGGGGGGCATCTACGCTCAGGGGATAAACGGCTACAGGGGGGCATCAACTGGCACAGGGGGTATCACTGGCTACAGGGGGCTACTACCGGCTATGGGGGGCTATTACATGGCTACCAAATAAAAGGCTATGAGGGGGATTTTGGGATAGAATAGGAATTTTGGTTAAAAACTGAAAAGGAGGAGTCTTAAGATATTTGTTTTGTTAATTTACATGAAGATGGAGTAGTCTTTTATGGCGTCCCGGGACAGATGGAGTAGAAGAAGAAGAGAAAGAGAACAACTCTTCAGAGACGTCTCCTATGAGTAACTAGATATAACTTTACTGTAACCATTTATATTTTGCAGAGCCTGTGTACAGCGGGAATCCACCACTGTATGCTGGTAATATTGGTTGAAGTATAAAAGGTTTGTATTCATAATGGTCAGTTTTGCATTAAATTTAGTCACTATGTGATGGTGATATGTGGTAACGGTGTCGCCGTATTAGGTCACTATGGGGGGTGATATGTGGTCATGGTGTGGTAGTATTATTCGGTCACGTGTGGGTGTGATATGTGGTCTTAGTGGTCTTGGGATTCTGGTTGGTGTAGCAGTGTTATTTGGTAACTGTATGACTATTATTTAGTAGTTTTATATGTAGCATATTGTGGTAAAGCTTTTTGTATATTTTCGCTTTGGTTGATGGTGATGCACTGTGTTTCATTGTGGCACATTATGTTACATGGAGGGGAGGGGTGGGCGAAATTTCTTTACCTCGCCCTGAGTGAAATTTAGCCTAGGAACTGCCCTGCATTACAGATACGTGTTTTTTCACTTTGGCGCACTACAGCTTTGTTCATTGAGGCACCTTGCACTTAAATGTGAATACAGCAATTTTGTAGTCACCACAGTGAATTGAAAGGTGCCAAAAATACCTTTATTATCCGAATGCATTTCAGATACGTGTTTTTTTTACTTTGGCGCACTACAAACTTTGTTTTTTGAGGCACCTTTCACTTAAATGTGAATACAGCAATTTTGTAGTCACCACAGGTGAATTGAAAGGTGCCAAAAATACCTTTATTATCCGAATACATTTCAGATACGTTGTTTTTTCACTTTGGCGCCAGGCCAGCTTTGTTTATTAGTCTACTTTGCATTGAATTTGAATACAGCAATTTTGTAGTACCACCCCAAAGTGAATTGATAGGTGCCAAAAAATACCTTTTATTATCCGAATACTTTAACAGATACGTTTTTTTTTCCCAACTTTGGGGCCGGCCAAAACATTTTTGTTCATTGAGGGCCCCTTGCACTTAAAAAATTTTAATAAAAGCAATTTTGTATCCCCAAACGGTAATTTGGGAAAGGGTGCCAAAAAAAACCCTTTTTTTAAACCGAATACATTTAAATTTTATTTGTTTTTTCATTTTGGGCGCAGGCCGGGCTTTTGTTGAAAGTTCTACAAATTTGGATTTAAAATTTTTGAATACACAATTTTTTTATTTTCACCACAGGTGGTTTGATAGGTGCCAAAAAAATCCCTTTTTAAATTTATCCGAATACTTTAAACAGATACGTTTTTTTTTTCATTTTTTGCGCACTAAAACCCTTTGTTCATTGGGGGCCCCTTGCCCTTAAATGTAAATACGGCAAATTTTTAATCCCCACAGGTGAATTAAAAGGGTCCCAAAAAAAATACCTTTTAAAAAATCCAATCCCTTACAGATACGTTTTTTTCATTTTGGGCCCGCACTACAGTTTTTTCATTGAGGCACCTTTGAAACTTAAATTGAATACACCCAATTTTTGTATCACCAAAAAGGGGGAATTTGCAAGGTCCCAAAAAAATTTTTTAAATTAATCCGAATACATTACAGATACGTTTTTTTTTCCTTTTGGGGCCGCACTCCCCAGCTTTGTTCATTGGGGCCCTTGAAAACTTAAATGTGAAATACAGAAATTTTTGTACCCACCCCCGGTGAATTGAAAGGGGGCCAAAAAAAACCTTTTTTTTATCCAAATAAAATTTCAGAACGTTTTTTCATTTTGGCGCGGGCCATTTTTTTTTGATAGATCTATTTTGCAGTTAAATTTTGAATACAGCAATTTTGTATCACCCCGGTAAAATTAAAAAGGTGCCAAAAATCCCTTTTTTTATTATCCGAATACTTTTACAGAAAACGTGTTTTTTTTCACTTGGGCGCACTACGGGCTTTGTTCTTTTGAGGCAACTTGCACTTAAATGGGAAATACAGCAATTTTGAAAGTCACCACAGGTGAATTGAAAGGTGCCAAAAATACCTTTAGAAATCCGAAAAAACATTTCAGATACGTTTTTTTTCATTTTGGGGGGGGCCCCCAGCTTTGTTGATAAAAACTACTTTGCAGTTAAATTTGAAAAACAGAAATTTTTTGTAGTAAACCACGGGGTGAATTAAATATTTTGCCAAAAATACCTTTTATTATCCGAAAACATTACAGAAACGTGTTTTTTCACTTTTGGGCGCAATACAGCTTTGTTCATTGAGGAAACCTTGGGCATTTAAAAAGTGAATACAGAAATTTTTTGTAGTCACCACAGGGGAATGATAGGGCCAAAAAATCCCCTTTTTTTAAACCGAATACTTTAACAGATACGGGGTTTTTTCATTTTGGGCGCACTACACCCTTTTTTTTAAATTAAAGGCCCCTTTCCCTTTAAATTGAATACAGAAAATTTTGTAGTCACCACGGGTTTTAAAATTGAAAGGGTTTCCCAAAAAAAATTACCTTTAAATTATCCGAATACATTACGGGATACGTTTTTTTCATTTTGGGGGCCACTACAAGCTTTGTTCTTTGGGGAGGGCATTTTCACTTAAATGTGAATACAGCAATTTTGTAGCCCCACAGGAATTTGGAAAGGGGCCAAAAATCCCTTTTTAAATTAAACCAATACATTACAGAAAACGTTTTTTTCCATTTTTGGCGCACTACAGCTTTGTTCATTGAGGCACCTTGCACTTAAATTTTGAATACACCCCCCAATTTTTTTTTTTTTAAAAGCCCCACCACAGGGGGTTTTGGAAAGGTGCCAAAAATTTTTAACCTTTAGTATCCGAATACATTTCAATACGTTTTTTTTTCACTTTGGCCCCGGCCCAGTTTTGGGTTGAAAGATCTACTTTGCATTTAAAATTGTGAATACAGCAATTTTGTAGTCACCACAGGTGAATTAAAAGGGTTTGCCAAAAATCCCTTTTTTATTATCCAAATTTACATTTCAGATACGGTTTTTTTCATTTTGGGGCGCCTAAAAAGCTTTTTCATTGAGGCACCTTGCACTTAAATGTGAATACAGCAATTTTATATCCCCCAAACGGGGTAAATTTTGAAAGGGCCAAAAAATCCCTTTTAATTATCCGAAAAAACCCATTTCGGGATACGTTTTTTTTCATTTGGGGCGCAGGACAGCTTTTTTTGTTTAGATCTCTTTGGAGTTAAATGTGAAAAAAGAAATTTTTTGTAGCCCACCACGGGAAATTTAAAAAGGTCCCAAAAAAATCCCTTTTAAATTATCCGAATCCCATTTCAGAAAACGGGGGGTTTTTTTCACTTTGGCGCGGGCCCAAATTTTTGTTGAAAAGATCTACTTGCAGTTAAATGTGAATCCCGAAATTTTTGTAGCCCACCACAGGGGGAATTGAAAAGGTGCCAAAATCCCTTTATTATCCGAATCCATTAAAAATACGTTTTTTTTTCATTTTTTTGGCGAAATACAGCTTTGTTCTTTTTGAGGCACCTTGACTTAAATTGAAAAAAACCCAATTTTGAGTCCCCCAACGGGGTAAAATTAAAGGGTCCCAAAAAAATTTTAACCTTTTATTATCCGAATACTTTTACAAAATACGTTTTTTTTCACTTTGGCGCACTAAAAGTTTGTTCTTTTGAGGCACCTTGCATTTAAAATTTTTTAATACAGCAATTTTGTAGCCCACCACAGGTGAATTGAAAGTTCCCAAAAAATCCCTTTTAAATTACCCCGAATACTTTTCAGTTTACGTGTTTTTTTCATTTTGGTCCCGGCCACTTTTTTTAAAGTTTCTACTTTGCAGTTAAATGTGAAAAACAAAATTTTTTATAGTCACCACGGGTTAAATTTAAAAAGGTGCCAAAAATACCTTTTTTTACCGAATACATTTCGATACGTTTTTTTTTTTCATTTTTGGCGCAGGCCATTTTTTGGTTGATAAAAACCAAATTTTGGGGCAGTTGAATTTTTAATACAGAAATTTTTGGGTAGTCCACCACGGGTAAATTTAAAAGGGTTTCCCAAAAAAAATCCCTTTTTATTATCCAAATATTTTTACAGTACGTTTTTTAAACTTTGGCGCACAACATTTTTGGTTCTTTGGGAGGCACCTTGCATTTAAAAAGGGGGAATACAGAAATTTTTTGTAGTCACCACAGGTGAATTAAAAGGGTGCCAAAAATCCCTTTTAAAGTACCAATACATTTCAAACGTTTTTTTTTCCCATTTTGGCGCGGGCCAGCTTTTTTTTGATGATCTATTTTGGATTTTAAATTTGGAATAAAGCTTTTTTTGTAGCCCACCACAGTAATTTTAAAGGGTTTGCCAAAAAACCTTTTATTAACCGAATACATTTCGAAAACGGGGTTTTTTTCATTTTGGGCGCAGCCAGTTTTTGTTGATAGATCTACTTTGCAGTTAAATGTGAATACAGCAATTTTTTTAGTCACCACAGGTAAATTTAAAAAGGGTGCCAAAAAAAACCTTTTATTATCCGAATACTTTTAAGAAAGGGTTTTTTTTTAAATTTTTTGCGCAATACAGTTTTGTTTTCTTTTAAAAGGCACCTTGCATTTAAAAGGGAAAATACAGAAATTTTTTGTAGCCCACATTTTGAATTGAAAAAGGGTGCCAAAAAATACCTTTTATTAT
>JAODAL010087141.1:0-10027 GCA_025379985.1 Phyllomedusa bahiana | reverse complement strand
CACACACAAGAGAAAAAATTGAAATTTAAACCTTTGTTGTGAATTAGGTACAGGAAAAAATGTATTATTTTGGCGGTGAAATAGGGTTTTTGGGAGTACCCCAACACAGAAAAACAACGCTTAATTAATCCCGGGTTTTGAAAATGCGCCAAAATTGAGCAGCAAAATGAAGTGGTATTTTGTATTGTAAAACGCTGTTTCCTTAAATGAATACAACAGGAACTGGCTTAGACCCACTTGGATAAAAAATTGTGCTTGAGCAGATATGATTTAAATGTATATGCAGCTGCGTGGACGCACACTGGATTTCAGATCAAATACCCAAAAAAATAGAACGTTAAGAGAAGCAGTCTCTGAGACAAGCTGAGACACCCCACAAAAATCGCTGTATAAAAATCAGTTCTTCAGTAACAATCAACCGCGGCAGCACCTTCCCTTATCAGTACAGTGAGAGCGGTATGAGCTCCCAGCTTTGCGCCCGGACTTATATAGTGCGGTGACGTCACAGAATCCCGCCGGTCTCTGATTGGTTTCATCTCTGCACATGTCATGCAGGCTATGCCTTTTTCCCTCCCAGAGTGCTTTGCCCCATGTAACGCCATGTGCTCGCAGCCATTTTATCAATGAAAAGCAACACTTCGTTCACCCGAAGTACCCCAAACTTCGACTTCGTTCAGAACCGAAGTTTTCCTGAAATTCTAAACGAATTCCACTTCGTTAGAATCAATTCGCCTATCTCTAATACTGATTCATTGATTGTCAGTATATTGTGGATCCTCTGAGCCCCTGCGAGCGTAGATGGTGTAACTCACAAAGGTAGCCAAAGTGCCTGACAGGACAGCAGGTGCTGGTACGGATGACAATACACCGCGGGTGTGGCTTTAGGCAGATAGCACAGTACCAGGACAGTAGGGACTTGGTATAGTGTCAGAGATACAGCAGGTAAACAGACTGGTGCAATGACAGATTGGCAGCAGATAGCGAAGTGATAGTGCACAAGTGACACAGGAAACACTATACACTGGAACCGCATTAGACAGGGAACACCAGGAACAAGGGCATGAAGTTCCTTATATGGCCAGGGGTCAAAGGTCATAGACAGGAAATTGGGATACTGTCCCATTAAATAGCCCAGTAGTGCCACACGCACTCTAGGAGGTGCTCATGCACGCACAGGATGCCAGGGAGCCTGAGGAAGCAGCGTAGACTCGCATCTGCAGGCGGGAACCGCCTCCAGCACAGAAGCACAAACAGGAGCTGGAACAGGCGAGTAAGTAGTATCGGAGACCGCAGCAGAGGCACGGGCACAACCGAGGTTCATGACAGGGGCTGCGGCATGTACTGTGACAAGTAGTCTAAGTGTTACCTAACCTGTATTGTTTTTTGTTTAAAGAAAATCACATATCCGATCAATAATAAGAAACTATCAAACAGTACCTTATGTACATTAAAGTGGTTTTCTCATCATTGTGATTAGTTTTTTAACATGTTGAGAAAGGTAAATAAAACTATTACCAATGCATTGCTGTTTTGATTTTGCTTTGTTCAGTAGAATATTTTATCTACTGTTTTTGTACAAAAGTTTCTCTAGGTTACTGGCCATCTCTACAGATGTAGCAGAGTACAGCTTGACCGTGATATCATGGCTTTTCATGTTATCTGCTCTATTCTGTAAACAAAGGCCATTGAAAAGTGCTGGAAATGGTGAGAAAACATTCTGTGCCATGATATCACGGTGCAACATCTGTTCTATTTAGTTCTGCTACATCTGTGCCTGCTCTTATCGGATTGCCAAGTTGCCGTCAGTCAGACAGTCCAACCATGGGGAGTCACTTGCTGCTAAATCTTATCTGTATCACAGAATCTTTGTTTACCTAAGTTAATGACCAATTTTAAGCCTTAGAGCTCTGTAGCTTTGTGCTCTACATATTGTAAATCTCTTGCAGTCATGTTACTGTAACAGGAATAGCTAGGAATAGCAGAGCTGATACGCCAACTACTGCTTTAGAACCACTCACAGCGTAAACAGGAAGTGTGAGTCTGAACCTGCCCGTGGCTCTGTGAAGCAGAATGATGAGACAACCCCTTTAAAAAAGGTATAACAATAATTCATAGAATCCCATAGCAAAATGAGATGGGCCCCACCACCTAAAGATAATAAATTAAAAGAGTATCATAGGTAGCGATAACTAAAGGTATAAATAATACTGCCATATATCAGGGAGCCCACCTTGAAGAGTGGGTTCGAAGTATTGTTTAAAACAAAAAAGAAATTATTCTCGTTTAACTGGGCCCCTTTTAAACCCCGGGGCCCCATAGCCCCATCGGGCGCGGGCGGGTGAAACCCCAGTTGGCCCGTGTTTTCAGTTTTTTTTGCACCCTTTCTAAATGGTCAGTGGTTTTCAGTGCTGGTGAAGATTTTTCAGCTTATGAAAATTTACTTAAAATTTGGATTGCATTTTAAAAACAGAGCATTTCTCTACCGATCCCAAACTAGACGTTGTACTAAATCATAGAACTGTGCTCAATATTTTATAGGCTTCAGAGATGAAACTTGAAAGTCTGAACCTGGTCATTGCAAATCATGACATCATTGAAGATTAATGTATTATGGATGAAGTTAAATTGTAATTAGATTTCTGTTTAAACTTTACCCTTTTATATCATAGTAAGTAGGATAATATTGTTGGTATTGAAAAGAGGCTTAAATGGATTTGGCTGTTCCACAGAATGGAGATGCATATTTCAAGTCCATCCTAAATGACTGCAAATGATTTCCAAACTAATGATTCTTTCAAGTCATTGTCAGTGAACACAAGTATATAATTTGGGATGTAGTTTTCTTTTGAATTCACTACACTACGCGAGCACTTCAGCTGATGACTTGTTAGATATACTTTGTAACATAGCATTCTTGTTTTCCGTTTTTGCAAGGCTGGGCAAAAACTACAGGAAACAAAACAAAAAGTTCCCCCCCGGGTAAGAAAAAAACCAAAACACATATTTCTCTGGGAGCTTCCTTGTTTTCTTTTTAAGTTGCACGGCTATGATGAGAGCGAGGTCTTATGAGGAAAGCCTTAAAAAGATCTCCACTTGCAATGAAGTCAAGAATAAATTATTGCAAGGACATTAAAAGTGTTTCATTTCCTTCAGCGTCACATGATTTTTGTAGCGGGGAGGGTCCTTGTTCTCAGTGAAAACCCTTGATCCACAGTTTATAATGAACTCTAATAAAACCTTATAACCCCGATCCTGTTGGGTGCCGACTGCCCCAAATTAGCTACAAAGGAGCCAGCTTGTCAATATTAATTCGCCCCAAATTTATTTTATGGGGAACAAGGTGTTTGGCTTTAGCGAACAACTTTAAACCCCTTTTCTATAAAATTTAAGCTGCTATTGATCGCCTTCTTGCATTGTGCTGATGGATTAAAATAAACACACTCTCCCTTTCTCTATCTTTTACTCTTTCATTTACAAGCACAAATGCAGGATGCGAAAAGAAGTCGTTCAATCAATTGCTGCTTCTCCCCCTCCAATTACTTTCGCTAAGAATCATTCAGCAACATGAAGCAAATTAAATCAATGAATTCATCCTAGCAGATGGGTGCTTTAACAGTCAGTTAGCCTTTAGATAATTGAGGCGTTGACTCTGGATCATAAAATGGATGGCTCGTTTGTACATTTTACTGAAATAGATCACTGAGGTTAAATAAATGAAATCCCATTTGTCAGGCAGTAATAAATGGTCTTCCTTTCTGCAAACAGCTCTGTTTGGCCTAATAAATACAGCAATGTTACAGTGCTCCTCCCTTGATAGGGTTATGGCTTAATGAAATGGTCTTTCCACTGCTTGTTTTTGCCTCCTCCGCACCTTGTGATAAGTAGCAAACCAACGAAGCTTGTAATTACAATCTTACAGAAACCCGGCCAATCTGTATATAAATCTCACCATCCAATTACAAGATGTAATAATTTTGCAGTCAAGCTGGTAATGAGGTCTAATACTCATGCATGTGATAATCCCCCCTGGATGCTGAGTCTATCAGATGTTAGCTTTGTAATTATACTGGCAGAAAATCATTATTTCATGTTCAGCAGAAAAATGAGGTTGGTAGGAAGTTAATTTTCTCTATGCTCTGTGAAGCATAGACAAAATTTTAATGATTTAATCATTATGATTATCCCTTTTGCAATTGACCCACGTTACTTGTGTAGAAACACTGGCACATTTAAAAGTCTATGTTACCAGATAATGCTTGCCAGGTATGCATTGCTTTAATGTAATAATAACCGTATACAATTAAACTATTAACCTGGATGATAGCAGAGGAAAAAAAACACATCTTTTATGTGTTCATTACTTATACATAGCATACACGATGAGCCTGTCCAGGAGAGATACCGGCAAATGAATCATTTAAAATATTTTAATTACAATGCACTGTTATGATTAGTACAGACTTCTAGCACGTTGCACATTGATTGCTTTACAAAGGGACTGTGTGTTTGATGTTCAATTAGTGAATTAACAAACGTATATGTGATGGGTGGCCAAAATTCGTTTCGATTATTAAATAATTACAATGAAGGGATTGCCTCAGATAACAGTTCCACATTGGGTCAATATCTGTGTAGTAACACTCTTTTTATTTACTTATGAAGCACAAATCGGGGCAGGGCTCCATAAAATATTGTCCAAAAATTGGAAAGGGCACATATTGAACATTAAATTCCAACTAAACGGGGGAAAAAAGGGGATGATGAAAAAAAGGTTTTTTAAATTTAAACGGAACAAAGACCCAATGATGTTCCTTTGAGAGTTTGAAATTCACGCTGATAAGAAAAAAATATATACAATGTTCCAGTGTTTGAGTTGCATGATAGCTTAGTTCAATGGGGCCCGTGTGTGAATCATTTTTGGTTGTTCTGGGTATTTATTTTCAGGGGCCAGTTGGCGGAATTGGGAGAAGGACCCCCTCGTTTTGGTCACAGCTGCACCCCGCAAACACCATGATAAGGAGTGGGAAAATTTTCTTGTAAAAGTCTTAATGTCTTAGGGGTATGTTTTTATGAGTTTTTTCTATCCATTTTGTTTGCTTTCTTCTGTATTTATTTTGACATTGAAAGCCAATTTCCCATAGTCCTTCTGCCAGTTGTTCCCAAAATAAAATTTTCATTGATTTTTATTTTTAGTTCCTAAGGGAAAAAAAAAAGGAAAATGTTTGCGGTGTTAAATTTGGAACAATATGGTGAGAACTTGGGTTAACATTTGAACTGGCCTGTTTTTAAACAATTGGGTTTCAAATAAAAAATCGGGATCAAACATGTGGCATGGAATAAAGTTTAGACTGCAATACAAATGGAATTATATGTTTAGTTCCTACAATTCTGATACTGGATCATTGTAAAAAGAACTTTAAAAAAATCATATTTAAGTTCATAGTTTAACCCTTTCGCACAAATTGACGTAAGTGTATGTCCAGTCTTTAGGTGACTTCCTGCAATGTGCCGTATAGTTTCATCCACTGGATGGCATAGGCTCAGGAGCTGCTGCAATGCCCAGGATCACTAGATCACGGTGGTTAAACAGATGGAAGGGGAAGTCATATCTATCCCAAAATGGTACCAAAAATAACCAAATCTCACCCTGCAAAAAATCAAACTCTCACATAAGCATAAAACAAAAAATATATAAACATATAGCAGCACAAAGATAAATTTAGATATAATAGAACTGTGAATAGAACATTGCATTGGACAAACAATGGCCAAATGGCCAAAAGTCGACCTTTTTTTTTCTGATGCACGATCGTGGTTTTTGTCACGTTTTGTGCAAAATCTGCAGTTCTTTTCTTTTTTTTACCATCACCCATTCAATTGAATTGCATGGCAAGATGCCAAAAAAACTAAAAGTGGCAACAAATTATACAACATATTGTATAATACGCCGGCACCGAATCAGAGAAAAAAATGACCTGTGGAGACTACAGGTCATTTTTTCTATTGTCGTCTATGGGGCTGCACAAACGATTGTATTTTTGGCAGTTTTAAAATCCTAAAACCGCCAAAAGTATGATCGTATTGCTATGCCGTAGAGACATAGCCTAAAAGCAAAAGAAAACTTCTTGTATTTGGGATTGCTGCAATCCTTTTGACCCCAGAATAAAGTTAAAAAAATAAAAATACATATTCAGAAATGCTGTTTGTACTCACCTTGCCTCCCCAGAAATTGTTCAAAGAGGTTTTATGGTAGTAAAAAAAACCTGCTGCTTATCCCACAAAGAACAAGTTCTCACACAGCTCAGGTGATGGAAATCTAAAAAGTTACGGGTCACAGGATATGACAATATGAAAAGAATCTATATTATCTAAAACAAGTGAACTATTGTAGTACAAAAGTGAAAAAAATGTATATGTTTGCTGTCAACATGATCCTATCAACCTGCAAAAATAGGGTTATCATGTCAATTAAGCTGCACAGTGCGTGCCATGGTAATAAAAAACAATTCTAGAAGAGATTTTGTTTGTCCTGCTCTTCACTCCTACCCCCCTCCAAAAAAAATAAATATATACAAAGTAGTCAACAAGTTAAATATGCCCACTATTTGACACTTCTCAGACCAATGAAGACATCAGACAGGATGTCACCACTGAACGAAAGACTAGAGGTTGCTGTATATCCATCCAAGGTGTGCTATTTCAATGCTCTGGGGAAACCAAAGCCACTTTAGCTCAATCTCATTATGATATGGGGGAGATAATCCCTTGTTTCTATTCTTACTTACCTTGATACCAGGATCTGGATGAAGCAGCATATCCACAATAATAATACAGCATGAAGTAAGAAAAAGCTACTAAAGCATTGCTATTAAGCTGGATATTAATGAATCCATATTTAGAAAAAATGTAAAAAAAAAAATGAAGCACTATTCCTAATCCTAGTCCCTACTCTTACTCTTTCCTTGGAATTTGCATCCTGTCATTAGAGATGGGCGAAGTTCTCAAAAATTCGATTCGGTGACTTCGCTGAATTTTCCGTCAAAATTAGTTTCGGTCCGAATTGCTTCGGGACGAATCGCGTTAAAAAACAGCTATTTCAAGGCTGCACAGAGCCTGCAGGGTGCTGTAGAACGTTGTGCCATGCTTAAATATGCAGAGGGAGCTTGTTTTAGTATGACACGCATATGACTTCCGCCGTTCTTAGAATCGCCTATAAAATTCCCTGAGCACTTAAGAGGGCAAAACTGAACAAAAAACTGAAGCGGGAATGTAGCTGATTAAGTCTGGCAGCGACAGTGGAAAAAAAACAAAACTGAGGGCTCAGGTGGCAAATCAGTGACAGGAGTGTGGAGGTGATGCGGCAGCCCCAGCAGCAGGAGGTCAGGGAGTGGCACCAACAGATTCTGGTGGTGTCAAAAAAAGGAGTAGGCCCCAGAGTGGCACACTCACACAGTGTGTAGGTTATGGAGCAGCCAACAGCGATGAGGTCGACAGTGGCACAATGACTTTTGGAGGTGGCAAAAAAAAAGGGTGGGCCACAGAGTGGCAACTAACACAGTGTGGGGTCCGGCAGCAGCCACGCAGCAGCATGAGGGGGAGGCAGTGGCACAATGACATTCTGGAGGTGGCAAAAAAAAAGGGGGGACCCAAAAAGTGGCACAATGACGGAGTGGAGGTCCGGCAGCAGCGATGGGTCAGATAGTGGCACAATGACACAGTGTGGAGGGCCCCGGGGCCCGCCCCCAGCAGCCCCCTGAGGTCAGCAGTGGACAATGAAAGAGTGTGGAGGTCACGGCAGCAGCCACAGCGCGCTGGGGTCAGGCAGTGGGACAATGCTTCTGGAGGTGGAAAAAAACAGTAGGGACCCAGGTTTGGCCCAATGGGGCAGAGGTGGAGGTACAGCAGCAGCAGCTGGGGGCAGGGGGGGCCAAAGTTCTGGAGGTGGCAAAAAAAAGGAGTAGGCCACAGAGTGGCCCTTTACTCAGTGTGGAGGTCCGGAGCCAACAGCAGCAGCATGAGGTCAAAAAAGTTTGGGAAATGACAAAAAACTGGAGGTGGCAAAAAACGTGAGGCCCCAGAGTGGACAATGACGAAAGTGGAGGTGCGGCGCAAAAAGATGGGTTGAGGTTTGGGCCCCTGAACAAATGTGGATGTCATGGCCCAGCAACGCAAAACGCCTGAGGTCTTAAGTGGCCAAATGCGGGGGGGGGGGGGCAATAAGCCCGGTTTTAAGGAGGGGTGGCGAGGGGAAAAAGGCGAGTGGGGCATCAGGGGGGGCGCAAGAATTTTGGGGGGCAGGGGGTTTTTAAATCAGATCTTTTAAGGGGTGGGGCAGGCTGTGTAGGGGACGCCTAGGCTTGGAGGTGGAATCCGGCTGTCCCGGGCAAAATTTTTGACAAAGGTCAGTCTTTCCCCTGGCAAGGGGGTTCCCTTGGGGGTAAAATGGTCCTCGCCGCACTGAAAAACCCCCTCTGATCTACTCGGCTTGGCGGGGGCTTTCCACTGCAAACCGGCAAGTTGCGGCCACAATCCAGTTTGTGCCCGTAGTCCCCGCACCTTCTAACTGGGGTGGGAGTTTTGCTGTCCAAGTAGGCCCCATTGCTGGTTTATGTCTCTCCCGTTCCCGTGTGGCGACTGCCCCCCCTCCTTGGCGGGTGAAGGACGTGTAAAAAAAGGGCTCCAGACTTAGGTTGCTGTGATGGGGAAAAGGACTGCTCCTACCCCCCACCCCCTTCCCCCCGAGCTGCGGGGTAGTAGGGGAGTGAAGAACCCCCCCCCTAGACCCGCGAGGGGGACGATGCCGCAATAGGAGCGGACAAAAGACACGGAGGGTTTCCCTATAGTATTTGAGTTTGCCCCCTCTCAGCAGCTGGGAAAAAGGCTCCCTTTTGGATGGTAGCGGGGTCCCAAAAGGGTGGGGAGCCGAAAATCATCCCCCTGCCCGGGTGTGACTATTGGCTGTTATAGCCAGGAAATTTTAGCATGCTGCGGGCCCTCTGCCGAGTGACTCCCAGGGGGTCCCTGCCCCTCTCCCCGTATACTGCCTGGTGCTTGGGGTCATCTGCTGTCTTCCCCATCTCCATCTACCTCCTCCAGCTGTCCTGCTCCCCTTTTGTCAACTGGAGAAAATCCCCTCATTTCACCAGCAATGCTTCTGCCCCAAAGTCCTCCTCCTCTCCTCCTCCTCCGTTTAGTCCATGGCTCATGGGCTGCGAGATGTAGTGCCACGTCCCAGTCCCTACCCGCAGATTTTTCAGCATCTGTTCAGGCATGAGCAGTGGTACGCGCTGCAAATAAGTGGACTCCTGAATGGCCCCAACAAACGGAGGTGCAAAATGAGCTGCCACTGGCTGACATCAAAGTTTCCAGGGGAGACTGTCCCCCGGATTCAAAAAATGTTTTTTGGCCTTTCTCTGTTCATAAATGGTCCAAAATGTGAGGGTGGAATTCATGGGGGGAAAAATGCTTTTCGGGGTGTTGGGGAGGCCGTTCGCCCCGGAAAAGGGAAGATGTTCTGGCTTTTTGGAATGGTGAAGGCAGCAAGTTTCCTGGCCTTTTCGAATCTTCTGAAGATCGGGGGGGGCTTCGGAGCCTTTTTTCCAACCAGATTGAAACCGCGCCATGCAGGGCGCATGGCCATCCTCCCCCGGGCGCGTGGGACACCATGTTCCCATTGTCCCTCACCTGGTTCAGATTTGAGTTGGGCGGAGAAGCCCCACAAACGATTTCTTGTGATGACGCGGAGCGTTCCTCCCCTGTGTGTTGTTCGCGAGGCAAGCCCGGGTAGAATCGTGACCGTGTGCTTACACATGTGGTATGTTGCAGGTATTGTGGGGCTCAGATGGTGGGGGGTGGTGGGGGGGGAGGGGAGGCGGACATTGTGAGGAGCCGAGTTTGACAAGTGGAGGAGTAAGCGGCCGCCCCTGTCGTTGTTGAGTGCCTGGGCGGAAACACTTCACCCACTGGGCCCTAAAGGATATGTACTGGCCCGACCCTGTTAAGCTCCAGACGTCCCGGGGGGTGCCCG
>JAODAL010087140.1:0-10027 GCA_025379985.1 Phyllomedusa bahiana | reverse complement strand
TAGGGGGGAGGGAGAAACCTGCGAGGGGGCTTTTTTTAGAGGGGGGGGAGAAACCTGCGTGGGGTTTTTTAAAGGGGGGAGAAACCTGCAGATGGGGTTTTATATAGGGGGAGGGAAAAAACCGCAGTGGGGCTTTTAAAGAGGGGGGGGAAAAACCTGCAAGGGGCTTTATTTTTAAGGGGGGGAAAAACCTGCAGTTTGGGGCTTTATATAAGGGGGGAAAACCCCTCCCAGATGGGGCATTTTTTTGAGGGGGGGGAAAAACCGGGCAGGGGGCCCTTTATTTTTAAAAGGGGAGGGAAAACAACTGCCGAGGGGCCTTTAAAATAAGGGGAGGGGAAATCCCCATGGGGCTTTAAAAAATTAAAAAAAAAGGGAAAAAACCCCCTGCCGTTTTGGGGCCTTTTAAATAAAAAAAAAGAGGTGGGAAAAAGAAAAACCCTTCCAGTTGGGGGTTTTAAAAAGGGGGAACGGGGCGGGAGAAAGGAAGGGATTGGGGCCCCTTTATATTAGAAGGGGGAAACCGGCGGGGGGCCTTTTATGGGGGCCAGGGGAAACCTTGGCCCCCCTTTGGGCCTTTTTAAAACCCCGGGACGGGAAACCCCGCGGGTTCCCCCTTCCGTAATAAAATGATTATATTGATTGGGGGAGGGGAAAAAGGAGGGGTAAAGCCCCCCGGGGGAAATTTTTACATGGGGGGGGCGATAAAATAAAAAGGGGTAAACCAAGGGGGGGGGTGGGGGGGGGGGGGGGCCCCCCCTTTGGGGGGGGATGGGGGGGGGGGGGGGGGGGGAACACCCAAAAAAGATTCCTAATTCCAATGAACGGGAAGGAAAATGTTTCCCCCTCAAAACCACAATGATTACCCAAAGGGTTAATAAAAAAATAAGGGGGGGGGGGGGGGGGGAAAAAAAATTAAGGGGGGGGGGGGGGGGGGGGAAAGGAAAAATGAAAATATAAAAAATTTAAAAAATTAAAAAAAAAATTTAAAATAATTTAATAAAAAAAAAAAAAAAAATTAATTTTTGGAATAAAAAAAAAATTAAAAAACGGAGGGTAAACCCGGGGTGTCACCCCACAGGGGGGGAACTTTAATGGCGGAAGGGAACCCAGCAATGTTTCCCCCAAATTCAGGTAAAAGGCCCAAGAAGGGACCGGTTCCCCTTCAGGGAATGCCCCAAGTGCCTGACCCAATGGGGGGGAAAGCCCCAAAGGTCCTTCCAAGGCAGGTGTGCGGAAAAAGCCTCCCCCCAAGTGACGGTGCCCCGGGACCTTTTCCCTGTGGGGTGAATTAAAAGAAAGCCTTAAACCCAATTTGCGGGGAATGGGGAAGGGAAGGGATTTTTAAATGGAGGGGGGAAGGAAGCCCAGGGAGTTTTCCCCCTTCGGAAAGAACGAAATGCCCTGACCCTGTGGGGCCGGGGGCAAAGTAACCCAAGGATAAATTTGCACCCCCACAGTCGGTGACCTGTTTTTCCCAAAATGGCAGGTAAAATGCCGCCCCCAGCAAGGGCCTGATTCCCAATTTTCAGGTAAAACCCCAAAAAAAAAAACAGCTTTGACCTGATTCCCAATTTTGCGGGTTTAATGCAGCCACAGCAATGGCCCTTTGTTTTCCCAAATTGTGCAGGAAAAAGCCCCCCGCGGGGACCTGTTTTCCCCAATGGGGCGGGTTGAAATTGCACCCCAAGCGGTGACCTGTTTCCCCAATGTGCGGGTGAATGAAAACCACAGCTGACCTGATTCCCATTGTGCAGGTTAAAATTCAGCCCCCGCGGGACCTTATTCCCAATGTGCAGGGTAAATGCAGCCCCCGCGGGGGAACCTGTTTCCCCAATGTGCATGTGAATGCCCCAAACCCCAATAAACCTGACCCCCAAATTGTGCAGGTGAATGCAACCACAGCAATGACCTGATTCCCAATGTGCAGGTGAATGCAGCCACAGCAATGACCTGATTCCCAATGTGCAGGTGAATGCAGCCACAGCGATGACCTGATTCCCAATGTGCAGGTGAATGCAGCCACAGCTGACCTGTTTCCCCCAAAGGCAGGTGAATGCCACAGCGGTGCCCCGGGACCCCCAATTCCCAGGTGAATGCACCAAGCGGGGACCCGGTCCCAATGTGCAGGTGAATGCGGGCCCCCAGCGGGGGTTTTTTTGGAAAAAATGATTTTCCCAATGTGCAGGTGAAAGCAGCCACGGAAAATGACTGTTTCCCCAATGTGCGGGGGAAATTTCACCAAAACCCCTTGACCTGTTTCCCCAATGTGCGGTTTAAATCCCGCCACAGCATGACCCTGATTTCCCAATTTTGGAGGGAATGAAACCACAGCAATGCCCTTATTCCCAATGTGCAGGTAAATGAAACCACACAAGACCTGTTTTCCCAAGTCAGGTAATGCAGCCACACCCAAGGCCCCGTTTTCCCAATTTTCCGGTGAATGCCACCCACAGCGGGGTAAAACCGATTCCCAAATGTCCCGGTGAATGCAGCCACAGCAAAGGGGAACCCTTTTAATTGCCCACTTTTTCCCCCCAAGGGTTAAATTTGCGCCCCAAAAACCCATCCGCGGATAAATACATGATTCCCAATTTGCGGGTTTGAATGCAAAGGGGCCACCCAAAACCTTTTCAAACGTACCAAACCCCAAAATGTCCCGGGTGAATGCAGCCACAGCGTTTTTAAACCTAAACCCCAATGTGCAGGTAAATTTGCCCCAAACAGCTTAAAAGGTTTCCCAATGTGCGGGTGAATGCACCCACACGGGGGCCTGATTCCCAATGGGCGGTGAATGCGCCACAGGGGTTGCCCTTTTTCCCCAAAAGTGCGGGTTTGAAGGGAAACCACAGCGGTGACCTAAATTCCCAATGGCAGGTAAAAGCAGCCACAGGTGCCCTTTGTTTCCCCAAAATGTGCAGGTGAATGCAGCCACAGCAATGACCTGATTCCCAATGTGCAGGTGAATGAACCCAACGATCCTCCCCGGGGCAGGGGCCCCCCCCCCCTGGTTTGGGGCCCGGGGGCGGCTGGATGATGGCGGGATGGGGGTTGGTGGCAGGATGATGGCGGATGGGGCTGAGGCGGGAAATGGTGGCGGATGGCAGGATGGGGGATGGTGGCGGGGATGAGGGGAGGAGGTGGCAGGAGGGTGGCTGGTGGAAGGAATGGTGGCTGTGGCAGGATGGGGGGCTGGGGGCAGGATCGGTGGCTGGGTGGCAGGATGTATTGGGGGAAAAAGGTGGTTGGCAGGTTCTGGTGGCAGGAGGGGGCTGGAGGAGGGCCCTAAAGGCAGGCCCTGGTGGCGGGATTGGGGCTGGTGGCGGGTTGGGTGGGCGGGTGGCAGGAGGGAGGCTGAGGCGGGATGGGGGGGTGCGTTGGCGGATAGGGCTGGAGGCAGGATGGGGGGGCAGGATGGTGGTGGGGGGCAGGATGGGGGCCCGGTGGCAGGATGGGGGGCTGTTGGCGGGGGTGGTGGCTGGGGGCCTTTAATTGGCGGGTGGCGAGGTCTGGATGGGGGCCCTGGGGGCGGGGAAATGGTGGCAGGAGGGTTTTGGGGGTTTGGCGGATGGTGGTTTGGTTGGAAGGATGGTGGCAAATGGGCAGGATGGTGGCAGGATGGTGGCAGGATGGTGGCTGTTGGCAGGATGGTGGCTGGTGGCTGATGGCAGGATGGTGGCTGATGGCAGGGTAGTGGCTGGTGGCAGGGTGGTGGCTGGTGGCAGGATGGTGGCAGGATGGTGGCTGGTGGCAGGATGGTGGCTGATGGCAGGATGGTGGCTGGTGGCAGGATGGTGGCTGGTGGCAGGATGGTGGCTGGTGGCAGGATGGTGGCTGGTGGCAGGATGGTGGCTGATGGCAGGATGGTGGCTGGTGGCAGGATGGTGGCTGGTGGCTGATGGCAGGATGGTGGCTGGTGGCAGGGTGGTGGCTGGTGGCAGGATGGTGGCTGGTGGCTGATGGCAGGATGGTGGCTGGTGGCAGGATGATGGCAGGATGGTGGCTGGTGGCAGGATGGTGGCTGGTGGCAGGATGGTGGCAGGATGGTGGCTGGTGGCAGGATGGTGGCTGGTGGCAGGGATCATGCAGAACACACCTCTACCCTTCCGCTAACGAACAGGTATTCACAATGCGGGGAAGGATTGATGGCCTGGGAGAGGTTAACACGGCTCCATCTGTCAATAAGACTGCATAAGCCATGTGTGAACAGTGAGGATCATCACTCCCATCATCACCTATACCACAGGCCGCAGGGCAGAATGTGAGATAATCACTCCCATCATCATCTAGGCTGCAGGGCAGAATGTGAGATCATCACTCCCATCATCACCTATACCACAGGCCGCAGGGCAGAATGTGAGATAATCACTCCCATCATCATCTAGGCTGCAGGACAGAATGTGAGATCATCACTCCCATCATCACCTATACCACAGGCCGCAGGGCAGAATGTGAGATAATCACTCCCATCATCATCTAGGCTGCAAGGAGGAATGTGAGATCATCACTCCCATCATCACCTATACCACAGGCCGCAGGGCAGAATGTGAGATCATCACTCCCATCATCATCTAGGCTGCAGGGCAGAATGTGAGATCATCACTCCCATACATACTAACCACAGGCCGCAGGGCAGAATGTGAGATAATCACTCCCATCATCATCTAGGTGCAGGAGGAATGTGAGATCATCACTCCCTCATCAACCTATACCACAGGCCGCAGGGCAGAATGCGGAGATTAATCACTCCCATCATATACATCAGGCTGCAGGGGAATGTGAGATCATCACTCCCATTCACCATATACCACAGGCCGCAGGGCGAATGTGAGATCATCACTCCCATCACCTATACCAAGGCGCAGGGCAGAATGTGAGATCATCACTCCCATCATCATCTAGGCTGCAGGGCAGAATGTGAGACCCTCACTCCCATCATCCTCTAGGCTGCAGATCAGCATGTCAGACCATCACTCTCACTCTCCTCTAGGCTGCAGGGCAGCATGTCAGACCATCACTCCCATCATTCTCTAGGGTGCAGGGCAGCATGTAGGACCATCACTCCCATCATTCTCTAGGTCAGGGCGCCATGTCAGACCATCACTCCCATCATCCTCTCCCCAAAAAATTTCCCAAAGGGGGGGAAGGGGAAAAATTTTTTTTTGGGGGGGGGGGGGAAAAAACCCCATTTTTGGGCGGGGAGGGGGGAGAAAAACAAATTTTTGGGCGGGGTGTTTACATTTTTTCCAAAGGGGGGGTTGGAAAATTTCCCCAATTTTTTCCAGGGGCAGGCAGAAAAAAAAACCCCCCCCCCTCAGGGGGGCCCCCCCCAAAACCCCCCAATTTTGGGGGGGCGAGTGGGTTTTAAAGGCTGGGGGGGGAAATGTAAAATAAATTTAGGTGGGGGGCCCCATGTCCCCCCCAAATACCCCCTTTTTTAAAACCCCTTTTCCCCCATTTTTGGGGGGGGGGGAAAAAAAAATTCCCTTCCCCGGGGTTCAGCCTTCCCCCCCTTTTATTTGGGGGCCAAAAACCCCCTTCCCGGGCGGGCGATGTAAAAAAACCCCCCCTCATTCCCTTATCAGGAGCTTAGCCCTTTTTTTGGGGGGGGGTGGGGGCACATTCACCATACCCTTTTCCCAGGCGGGGGGGGCAGGGCCCAATTTTTTAAATAAAACCATTTCCCATTTTATTTAAAAACCCGGGGGGGGGAAGGGGTAGTCAACTTTTCCCCTAAAAAAAGGGGGCCAAAATTTTCTTTTCAAACCATTTGGGCTCACCCCAATTTTGGGGGGAAAAACCCCCCCCCCCTTTTTAAATCCCGGGCCCCAGGGGGGTGAAAAAATCCATTTCCCCCTTCACCATGTAAAATTTTCCCTTTTTGGGGGCCCCATTCCCCATCCCCCCCCCCAGGGGGGGGCAGCAGGAAAAAAATTTTTTTGGGGTCCACCCCCCTTCATCCCTTTTGGAAGGGGATTAAAAACCCTCCCCCCCCCCACCAGCCCTTTAAAAGGGCCCAAAAATTTTTAGTCCAAATTCCCCCCCAATTTTTTTCGCCCAGGCTAGGGGAGGGGCCCCCCTTTCCCTCATTCACCATTTTCCCCCCCCCCTAACCCCAAAAGGGAGAATTTTTTTTCCCCCTCATCCTCGGGGGCCCGGGGGCCATGTCGACCATCATTTCCTCCCTTTTTGGGCCAGGACCATTTAAAGGGGGGGGGGAGATTCCCCCATTTCATTTCCTCATTTAGGGGCCCGTTGGAACCATTTCCCATCCCCTTTTCACCTTTTGGGGCACCCCACCCCATTCTGGGGGGGGCCATTCACCCCCCCCCTTTCTTTTTCCTGGGGGGGGGGGGGCCCACCCCAAACCTTCCCCGGGGGGGAAAAAGCCCACCCCCCTTTTGGCTGGGGGACTTTCCCTTCCCCCCAGGCTGGGGGGGGATGCGCCCATCCTCCCTTTTCCCCTAGGTGCGGGGGAGAGCCCCTTCCCCACCACGGGGCCACCCCCCCTTCCCCAAACCTTGGCCCAGGGCAGATGGACACATCACTCCCATCATCCTCTTAGGCTGCAGGGGCAGCATGTCAGCACTCACTCCCATCATCCTCTAGGCTACGGGAACATGCAAGTAGAAAATCACTCCCATCATCTCTAGGCTGCAGGGCGGGCATGTCCAGACCATCACTCCCATCCATCCCTATAGGCTGCAGGCACATGTGAAAATTCCCACATCTTAGGGCTCAGGCAGCATTGGACATCACCCCATCATTCCTTAGGGGGCAGGCAGGGCAATCATCCACACTCTGGGCTGCGGGCAGCATGTTGACCATCACTCCCCATCACCTCTAGGCTGCAGGCAGCATGTCGACAATCACTCCCATCTCCTCTAGGCTGCAGGGAGAATGTCAAGACCATCACTCCCTTCATCTCTTAGCCTGCAGGGCAGCATGTCAGAACCTCACTCCCATCATCTTAGGCTGCAGGGCCAGCATGTAGACCTCATCCAATCATTCTCTAAGGCTGCAGGGCAGCAGGGGTCAGACATATCCCCATCATCCTCTAGGCTGCAGGCAGCATGTCTGACCATCACTCCCATATCTCTCTAGGCTGCAGGGCAGCTTTGCCCGACCATCATCCCTTCATTCTCTAGGGGGGCAGAACAGCATGTCAGACCATCACTCCCATCATCCTCTAGGCTGCAGGGCAGCATGTCAGACCATCACTCCCATCATCCTCTAGGCTGCAGAACAGCATGTCAGACCATCACTCCCATCATCCTCTAGGCTGCAGGGCAGCATGTCAGACCATCACTCCCATCATCCTCTAGGCTGCAGGGCAGCATGTCAGACCATCACTCCCATCATCCTCTAGGCTGCAGGGCAGCATGTCAGACCATCACTCCCATCATCCTCTAGGCTGCAGGGCAGCATGTCAGACCATCACTCCCATCATCCTCTAGGCTGCAGGGCAGCATGTCAGACCATCACTCCCATCATCCTCTAGGCTGCAGGGCAGCATGTCCGACCATCACTCCCATCATTCTCTAGGCTGCAGGGCAGCATGTCAGACCATCACTCCCATCATCCTCTAGGCTGCAGGGCAGCATGTCCGACCATCACTCCCATCATTCTCTAGGCTGCAGGGCAGCATGTCAGACCATCACTCCCATCATTCTCTAGGCTGCAGGGCAGCATGTCAGACCATCACTCCCATCATCCTCTAGGCTGCAGGGCAGCATGTCAGACCATCACTCCCATCATCCTCTAGGCTGCAGGGCAGCATGTCCGACCATCACTCCCATCATCCTCTAGGCTACAGGGCAGCACGTCGGACAATCACTCCCAACATCATCTAGGCTGCATGGCAGCATGTCATACATCACTCCCATTCTCCTCTAGGCTGCAGGGCAGCATGTCCGACCATCACTCCCATCATCCTCTAGGCTGCAGGGCAGCATGTCGGACAATCACTCCCATCATCCTCTAGGCTACAGGGCAGCACGTCGGACAATCACTCCCATCATCCTCTAGGCTGCAGGGCAGCATGCAGCAGAATCAGGCCAACAGTGAAGACAAACAGGAGAGACTTGTCCCTGTCGCCCCCTTGTCTGTTCTCTCCACTGGAACCATTTCTATGGTTACCACTCACCCATCTCCAGCTCTGGCTCACATCCTCGCTCCTCTCGCCTCCTCCTCCTCCTCCTCCCTCCTGCATCTCTGAGGGGATTTAATCACGACCAAACTCCCCCCCTTCGACTCCAGAAAAATGAAAGCGAGTAGAAAAGGCTCCGGAAAATGGGCGAGTAGATCCGTCCCGAGGAGTCAGGGAAAACGAGGCGGTGGGAATGTCCTCTCAGCAGCTGCAGGGCCCATGGCGGCGGCACCCAATGAAGGGGCATAGACGTCCCATGTGCTGCAGGCGGGCGAGGTGCAATGTCTGTGGAGGCTGCAGGCGGGCGAGGTGCAATGTCTGTGGAGGCTGCAGGCGATCCCCCCCGCTCCGCTGTCGCCCACCCCCCCGGCAGCCCTGTTTTCTGAGGGAAATAACTTCTCCTTTGTGATGTGATTATGGTTTCTGGTCACACAGCAGTGCAGGGCAGCTCTCAGCGCTCGCCTTCCCCTCCATCCCGCTCTCTGTCCTCTTGTTTTTCTCTCACAGCCATTTGTCTGTGCAGCTGCACTCGGATTCCATCTTGTGGGAGACTCTCCTCATCCCCAGCCTTGGTCTCCCACACCGAGTCGAGGCTGCCTGCTGCTCCCGCCAGGTGCGAGCGTGCCGTCTCCTGACCGTGCGATGGCCGTCGTTTCTCCGCAGGATGCCCTGATCGCTGTCAGGCCCCGGGGACCGCAGAGCAGCAGCAGCGCCCTCAGACGTGCGGAGCGAGCACCGGGCTTCTTCCCCTTCTGTGCACTTCAGGGAACAAATTAAATCCGATGATCTAATTAGCAGTCTCCGGTCGGCGGAAGTCTGATTGGTTGTGATGTTCCGATTCACGGAGATGGCGCAGAATGGGCTGCGAGAGAAGAAGGGATCCGATCCCTCTCTGTGGTACAGACCTCGTTCCTCCTACCGGGGAGGCGGAGGCTGATGCAAGAGATGACAGGTTTGGTGGGAGATCTATACATGGAAAGAGAAGACCGCGGCCGACAAGGAAGATGATGCTGATGACGCAAAGCCAAAATCAAGCCACAACATTTACACCCAAAGGTGCAACCCTAAAATAGCAGCCATCAAAAGGATCCCCCAGTGCACCCTGGGAGTATGACCTGAGCCTAAAATACAGACCTCACAGGGTCATTACAAATGTCTGTCACACATCAACCCTACGACACCTTGGGACTTCCGTCTCCACATTGTGGCGGCCATCATCTCACCCAGTACTATCTCTCCCAGTACTATCTCACCCAGTACTATCTCACCCAGTACTATCTCTCCCAGTACTATCTCACCCAGTACTATCTCTCCCAGTACTATCTCACCCAGTACTATCTCACCCAGTACTATCTCACCCAGTACTATCTCTCCCAGTACTATCTCTCCCAGTACTATCTCACCCAGTACTATCTCAGTACTATCTCAGTACTATCTCACCCAGTACTATCTCAGTACTATCTCTCCCAGTACTATCTCAGTACTATCTCACCCAGTACTATCTCACCCAGTACTATCTCACCCAGTACTATCTCACCCAGTACTATCTCACCCAGTAGTATCTCACCCAGAACTACCCCGATTTTTCCTCCCCTACTATTCCCCATATATTCCCCCGGGGCTTTTACCCCTATATTCCCCCGTACTATCTCCCCAGTAATTCCCCATTTCTATCTCACCCCGTAATTTTCTACCCCGTATATCTCCCCAGTTTATCTCCCCGTATATCTCTCCCAGTACTTCTCACCGTACTATCTCTCCCGTACTATCCACCCAGTATAACCTTCAGTATATCTCACCCCGTACTATTTTCACCCGTATATCTCCCCGTACTATCCACCCAGTATATCTCACCAGTACTATTTTCCCCCCAAAATT
>JAODAL010087139.1:0-10027 GCA_025379985.1 Phyllomedusa bahiana | reverse complement strand
GGCTCCCCCCCCCAGACTGCTTCCCCATATTTATTTACGGTATATGGACCCCAACTTGGCATACCAATGCAAGTGATAATTCTATCTTAAACGGTAACACATTACCCACTACTTTTTTACACTCGCATATAACCCTAATTCCCAAACCTGACAAAGATCCCATGGAAGTTTCGAACTACAGGCCAATCGCCCTACTAAACACAGATCTCAAGCTACAGTCATTAAAAATTTGGGGCCCCTTTTAATCTAAATCTTTTGTTCTAAATATTGGGTTTGCAACGCCTTTAATTTGATTTTAATAATAATATTGAATTTTGTGTTTTTACAAAAAACCTTTTTTAACCCGGGAAAATATTACTGTTCCATCGTTATTTGATATATAAAAGGGAAATGGTTTGTTGCAAACCCCAAATTTTTAGAAATAAAAATGTTTAAAGTTAATAGGGGTCCCCAAACGTTTTATATGACTGTATTCAAAAAAAATTTTGGCCAAAAGACTTGCATTTTGGCTTCCACTAGGTACACAAAGCCCAGGGGGGGCTTTGTCCGAAATCGCCAAGGGGGGGACAATACAAGAAAGGTGATCAATCTAATTGATGCGATCCATCGACTTGGTGATTCAGCTTTACTACTCAGTTTAGATGCAGAAAAGGCCTTTGACCGCCTAAATTTGGCCCTATATGGCCACATTAAAAGCATTTTGGAATTGGGCCCTTTTTAAAGGCTATTGCGCACTTACCCCACCCCCACAGAAAACTATTAAGCCCCTTTTAGTTGTCCCCATTAATTAGAACTTTAATGGCACGCTGCCCCCTGTCCCCCTTAGTATTTGTCCTCTGTGCAGAACCTCTCGCTTCAGCTATCCGTGAAGATGCAAACATCAGAGGGGTCAAAGTTAAAGATAGGGAAATTTAAAAATTATTTGCGGGATTTTTTGTTGACTATTAACCCCACTAACATTTTCCCAAACCTGCACTTTACTACATAGTTTTCCCAAAATTTATCAGGCAAAAAAAAAAAAACCCCCTTTAAAAAAAAACCCCTCTTTAAATATTCCAGAACGTGATCTATTCATTTGCGGCTAATTATCGCTATAATGGAAACGTCGGCCTCGATATTTGGGTATTACCTACTTCTTCCCTTTTTCACACTCTATAAAGCTAACTTCCCAAAACAAATTACTGAATCAGGAGCTTATTTTCAAAAAAGGGGTGTCTTAACCCCTCTCCCTGGGGAATAGCCGCAAAAAATGAAATTTTACTAAGCCTACTTTATATTTTGGGTTCTACCTACCGATCCCGATGAAGGTTTTTAAAAATACCCAACTTCCTTTTCAAAATTTATTTGGTCAAAAAGAAAATAAGAATTGGAGGAAAACACAAAGATGGTAAAGGGGTGAGGGGGGTTTGGCGGGACCAACTTAGTCAAATATTATTGGGAAGGGGCCCGTTCGAAGGATCCCACCTGGTCTTCTATTTAGCCACTTAAATGGGTTGAGTAAGAGAAGCTGTGGCTGGCACCATAACCCCAATTTCCCACTTTTGGGCCACTTCCCATGTGACTATTGTACTCGATTCTTGGGCCCCAAAGCAATTTTTAAAAAGAACTGTGTGGGAAAAAAATGTATGGAAGGTATAAATTTTTGCTCTGCCTCCTCACCCTGGGAGGCAGAGTAAATGTTTTGGAGGGTTGGGCAGCCTGGCCTTTAAGCCTTGGTTTGACAAGGGGCAAATTTTGATTTGCTGACATTGAGACCCGGACACGAAACGTACTTCCCTTAAGTCAAAATCAATTTTGGGTCCCGGAATCTTGCTAATATTTTTATTTACATAAGCTCATTTTCCCTTCCCCATACCCTTCATCAGCGGGGTCCCCCAACCAGATTCGAGCTACTATGCAAACTCTGTGATTCAATAGGGGTCTGATATCAGACATTTGCATTGCTGTCTAACCCACTCCCGAGGAACTTCTCGACACCCCCATATGTCAAAATTGGGGGAAATTTCCTAAACAAAAAAACTCTCAAGAGAAGAATGGGAACTTTGGTATGGGGCAGAGCCTCCCAATTTCATTTTGCCCTATAAAGAAAACCAGTTTAAAAGTTGTGTGCTTTGGTACCAAGCCAAAAGTCTTAATAAAAATAAACCCCGATACCTGATGGGTGTTGGCGGTGTAATTCAATGGGGCCAAATGTATTCCATATTTTTGGGGGTGTACCCTATTAGACGCTATGGACGGATGTCAAAAAATTATCAGAGATTCCCTTTAATCCAGTTACCCCTACCCGATGGTTGCATATTAAACTTGTTTTTTCCAATGAAATTAAAAACCCCGTTCAGAAACTAATCCTACATATTCTTACTGCAACGAAATGGATGATCTCATCATTTGGAAAGGGAACGACCCCCCAAGCTAAGCGATGTGTTTAGACGACTAAAAGGACATAAGGTCCTTGGAACACCTAACTGCCATATTGAATGATGAAGTTGATAGATTTCACCTGACCTGGGACAGCTGGGACACATATGTCACGGTATAATTCAGTTTTTGACCTCTATAGTATATAAAATATAGACCGCAATAGTGGAGTATAATCGCAGGTGCTTTCCTTGAACACACCTCGTGTCAATAGTCTGAATGAAGGTATACTCCTATACAGACACTATAATCATGGTCTACAAAACGTATTCAATTTAATAGATATCAACAACGTACAATTTGCATTCGGCTAAATAGCCTTGCTTAAAGAAAATAATGCAATATAAAGTGATAACTTGCGGGTATATGTCTCCAGCCTGGAGTGATCCAAAGTAATCTTCAGCACTGAAATGTCCAAGTGCTCTTTACTAGCAGCTGGCAGAGCTTGCTAGACAGCGTTCACTCGCTGCTGTGATGGCTGTTTGGGGTGTGTGCTATGCTGCTCTGATGCGTCGCATCAAAGCAGCATAGCACACACCCCAAACAGCCATCACAGCAGCGAGGTGAACGTTGTCTAGCAAGCTCTGCCAGCTGCTAGTAAAGAGCACTTGGACATTTCAGTGCTGAAGATTACTTTGGATCACTCCAGGACTGGAGACATATAGCCGCAAGTTATCACTTTATATTTTGCATTATGTCTTTAAGCAAGGCTATTCAGCCGAATGCTATTGTACGTTGTTGATATCTATTAAATTGCATACGTTTTGTAGACACATGATTATAGTGTCTGTATAGGAGTATACCTTCATTCACACATATGTCACGGTACACGATATAGGTGCTTGAATACCTTCATGTTTGATGGACCTTCAGGTTGCTCTCTCAGGTTTTATTGAAATGGTTTTTTCCCCCTCCCCCCTCTCGTCTTTGTGAAGTCTCTTGTCTTGTCTTTGTGATTCTAGTCTGTTTAGATAGTGCAGGGGCTTAATTAGAATATATTAAATATAATTGCTAATTAGGAAGCCTCTGGAGTTATCAAGCAAATATGCTTCATTTACAATTGTCTTGTGACCTTATATGTATACTATGTACCCCACTATTGATGTGATTTTTGCAAACTTATGTAACTATCTTGATTTCATGAAAAACTTTAATAAAAACACAGTTTACAAAAAAAAGAAAACTGTCTAGGTCTAAAATTCACTTTGTTGCCCATAGCAACCAATCAGAGCTCATAGCAACCAATCAGAGCGCCCCTTTCATTTTTCCAGCGCAGTATATGAAATGAAAGGAGAGCTCTGATTGGTTGCTATGGGCTCTGTTTGTTGCTATGGGCAACAAAGTGAGTTTTAGGCCTAGACAGTTTTCATACATGTGGCCCATACTGTAGTGAGGAACTGAAGCACCAATAAACTTGCAGCACTTTCCATTGAACAATGACTGAGCTTTTTCATATGAAGCTTGAAAAGCAATTAAAGAGACCCAGTTACCTTGAGTTTCTATTCTAATTCTGATCCCAGGAAGCAGAGTATTTTATGACCTTATATTTTAATAGGTTACATTATATTATATTTCCATCTCATCCAGTTACAATATAAATGGCTGATAACCGCTTTACTGTGTACGGTTACCCCCCTGCCCATCCCCCCGGCAGGACCTCCAATGAAGACCTCTCTATATTACTTCCGTTGGCAACCGGGCCGCGCCATTCCAGACGGTTTCCTGGAAATAAGAGTCCAAATCAAAGGTTCAACTTAGAAGCTTTTTTATTTCTATTAATGGCCAATTAGCGAATAAAAATCTCCTCACGTCCGCTGGGTTTGTGATGGAGGAAATTTTCCTTGTAAAAAGCTTCTACTCTTTGCAGCTCCTGCCAACTTTTTGACGTTAATATCTGGCAGGGAGGGCGCCGCTTTACACAACGCTATTTCTAGGAGCTCCAAAAATGGAAAAAAAAAAGCCAATTATGTTGCAACTAATAAACAGAGACTTGGAAACGTTGGGCTGTGTGATGTGGGCCGGGGGCCAGCCAGGAATATTCCATGTGAACGCACAAATGTGGTTTGTTCCTTGCAAACAAAGGGAATTATAAAGTTATATTGGATTGTTATAGAGGATATAGGAGGACAACAGGCTCAGTGTTCAGGTGAGACTGGAAGAAAAAACCTTCACTTGTTTATAGGCCCCTAAGTAAAGCGAGGCGTGGCCCTGTGGCCCCGGTCATAAGGGAAATAGTTACATTACCGTCACCGCTTTTTTATTATTATCCATTATTTGTATAGCACCAACATATTCTGTGGCGCAGTACAATTGTGTTGTAAGGCTATGTCTACATTGTAGTGGACAAAAAACGACTTGAAAACGAATGACTAAAAATGTTCACGAAACTGAGTTTTCTGTCCACTGCCTGTCAAAAGCAGCTGAAAAAACGGCCGGTTTTTCCGCGATTTGCATTTTTTGGCGCGTTTCTTACATGCGTTTTTTGCTTATCTTCAAGTCTGTTTTTTAATGTATGCATAAATTAAGCCATTGGATGTAACTCCGCCCTACAAAAGGGGATATAAAGCACCTCATTGCATTTATATGTCATCTTGTAAGTCGTTTTACGAATTTTGGCGCTAATAAACATTTATCGCGTTAGTCGGCAAAAATACGTTTTTTTTTTTTACGGATTTTGGCCTTAAAGTCCATTTTTTTACGGATTTTGCCGCTTATAAAGTTATCTCGCTTTTGTCGCCAAAAATAAGTTTTTCACGGATTTTGGTTCCTAAAATTTGTTTTTTATGGATTTTGGTGCTAACACACTTATTTCTCTTTTGCAGCACAAAATCTGTTTTTAAGGATTCCGTAAAAAACAGACTTCAGTGCCAAAATCCGAAAAAAGAATACCATAGCGCTAAATCTGCAAAAGAATTATTTTAGCGCCAAAACCTGTAACAAAAATGTATTTTTAGTATATTTATTAGCACCAAAATATGTTAAGAAAAGGATTTTAGCGGCAAAATCCGTTAAAAAAACGTATTTTCAGCGTCAGAAGCAAGATAACTTTATTAGCGCTAAAATCTGTTCAGAAAAGGATTTTAGCACCAAAATCCGTAAAAAAACGGATTCTGATGCCAAAATCCGTAAAAATCGTATTTTTAGCAAAAAATATGAATTGCGCAAAAATCATTAGCGACCAAAGCATGATCATTTATTACGAACGGTACAAACAAAGACACATCAGACACTTGTATGCAGATTTGATAAGATATAACCTTTATTAACACCCACTATAGGTGGGACTTGGGTCTCCTGGGTGGGTTTTCATTGAAAAATCGCGGCAAAAAACGCAGCGAAAACGCACCAAAAAATGCGGCAAAAGACGTCCGGCGCTTTGTATAGAATCCTGTAGTAAATTTTCTGCTCTGCCGTTTTTTAGAGCATGTTGCAAAAGACGACCAGTAAAAAAAACGAGCAGAAAAAAGAAGCTCAGTGTAGACAGCGGGACGGTTTTACAATAGAGTCTATGGGAGATGATTACAGTCGTTTTTCCAGCGTTTTTAGAAAACGTAAAAACGCTGAAAAAACTGACGTTTTTCTGTGCAGTGTAGACATAGCCTTAGGGTATGTTCACACGGCATCTTGTGTCCTTGTGAACTTCTGCTTTTCTGATGCGTCTCTGGGTCCATCAGAACGGACCCAGAGACGGATCTAACAATTAGCAGTGACTTTATCACTGCCAGCAATGAGGAACACGCAGCCACGTTCACATGAGAGATCACCGCTGCGTGTTTGCATCGTGCCTGTCGGGTCCGCATTGCATGTCATTTCTTGGATCGCATCCGCAAGACGGACCCGACAGGCGCGATGGAAACACGCAGTGGCGATCTCTCATGTGAACGCCGCTGTGTGTTTGTCATTGCCGGCAGTGATAAACTCACTACTAACTGTTAGATGCGTCTCTGGGTCCGTTCAGATGGACCCAGAGACGCATCAGAAAAGCGGATGTTCATACGGAGGCAGGACACCGGGTGAACATACCCTAAATGTTGTTCCTTATTTTGTCCCCATCACATTAATTAGTAATGCAAACAAATTCTTTTACAAAATACCAAAACCGAGGAGACAGTCCTTCGCTTGCTATATTAAATAATTGATAGACTTAAAATGTCTCTGATGCTAAGGTAAAAGCATCAGAGCAGCTGCTAAATCTTTACACGAGTCTCTGGAAGGTCTCAGCAGTAAAAAATTTTTTTTTTACATAATGTAGTGATCACAGGGAATGGGAGGGTTTTTCAAACTTTTTATTACTCACCCTATTGAAGAACTCTGCAGATAGTCTCTCTTTAGCCTTTAATGGCTGATAACAGAGAGTAATAGACTATATGAACCTGTCCTAAAGTCAGTTTCTAGTTCCTAATAGAGTGTTATTCTGTATCGCAATCATGAAATGGCTGATAATGTGGAGCAATGGACTGCATTCACTTGTCCTGCACTCACAGGCTCGCCTAAGACTGAAATGGCTGATAACAGGGAGCAATAGACTGTCCCATAGTCAATATCTTCCAAGTCTGAAATAGCTTATGACAGGGAAAAAAGATTGTATTAACTTCTACAATTGTGCCCTATCCCCAACATGAAAAAAATCACTGCCAAGGAAAATCAAAAGACCCTAGTTAAAATAGAACTTTTAATTAAAGAGGTTGTCTCACTACATTAATTCATCTTCCCTCATTTCTGTTTTCTTGGTTTCATTTTGAATTCAGGGGTGTGTTTACTGGCTTCCACTAGACTGCTGTAGAAGCCAGGTCTGTAGCTATAGCAACCAGTGCTGGCAACCTATCAGGAGAGATTGAACATGTCTGTAGCAACCTGATACAGCCCATACAAGAGGGGATATCCCAGAATAGGTAGGACACTGTTAATAGACACATATTGCAATGTGACTTGTTTTTGCAAGATCTTTAACATAAAAAGCAGCAATCCTTGTAGTGAGACGGCCCCTATAAATATTCTTCAAATGAACAACCAAGACAAAGTCCTATGGAGTGAAATACACCATACACAAGACTAAGGGTGGATATAGATGTACATACTAATTATATGACTTAAAATATCTCCACATAGGAGTCAAGGATATATTTTCTGTATAGTTAATACTAAAGAAAGCTAGCTCACCCACTTAGTTGCGTTCAGATGTGAGACATCATATCAGGGTGCGGTGCTCGGATAGGCAGGTCAGCTCCTCCCCATCAGAAAACTGCAATCAAAACTCAAGGAATCCGGCATCAACGCAAGTACAGGGCAAGTGGAAAAATGATAAAAAAAAAATCTCTATTTATATCCATAATTAAAATAATTGTTTTATATGGTACAGGTGTAAATTCCAAAAACACAAGACATCACTGCACTGACGCGTTTCAGCAATTCACCTTATTTATAGTTCTACCATATTTTCTGTATGGGCTAAACATATGATACATCCAGTTCAGTAAAGCTTTCCCTAAATGCTGCCCCTATGTATCCCTTAAGAGGCGGAGCAATTGCCATGAAAAGGACGGCCCCACGTATCAGTGGCTCACACCTGTACATCCCTCAATGCCTTCCCATAGTGTCAAACTCTGAAACTACCAAATACAAAAATAATATGACCTGTGTGGATAGCCACATCTCCACTTTTAGCCCAAATCCCAAGGCATTTCTCCCACAATATACATTCGAGGATTCAGGGATATTCTATAGGAATGTGAAGTAGTTGTACTGATGCTGGAACTTGCTCCCAATAGCCTGTCTGATAAAAAGTGCTATTCTCTACATGAAACAATAAATTGTAATTATTTCTACTTCAGTTACAGGCTGTCCTAATTCTAAAATGGCTGATAACAGAAAGTAATAGTATGCATGGACCTACCCTGCAGTCAATCTCTTCCCAGCCTGCATGGCTGATGACAAAGAACAACAGATTGTATTCATTTCCATAATTTTGCCCTAGCAGTACATACCCCATCCCAGCACAATGACTGCCATCTGTGTATATCCCACCAATCAGCTGGGGCCATGGTGTTCTACGGAACCTTTGGTCCTAAGGGTGGGGTATTAGACTTATAGAGAACCCCTTTAAACTCTTATTAAGTCAATAATGGGTCAGAGTAATAGATTGTGCTTATATTCAGGGCGGCCCGGGGTGCAGCATGTCCCCACAGCACCGAACAAGTACCGGTTAGATTATCCGACTGGAATTTGCTCTGGGAGACAGCTTTTGTCTGCTGTTTGCGGATTCAAGCCCTCCCCCTTCGCATTGACGTGTTCATATTCCACCCGAAAACTCGGCGGACCGCCGGTGGTGTAAAAAACCGTCCACCGGAAAATCCGTGCAGTGATTTTCCATTAAGGTCCGTTGTAAAGTTTGACAGCCGGTTTACAGCTGGTTTTCAGAACTGAAAACCGTCTGTAAACCCGGCCAAAAAAACGAATGTGGGGACAAGCCCTAAGAGTATGTTCACACGGGCAAATTTCGTTGCGCATTTTGCGTCGTATTTGTGCTCTAATACGAGCGAGATGCCCGCCAAAATTACGGTAATCGTATTGTAATCGTATTGTACGCGCGGGGAGATAAGTGACATGTCAATTACTTGCGGCAAATACGCGCTGTGAGTAATGCATGTTAATGGCGTCGGCGAGCTGTCGCCCCCCCCGCGCCGCGGAGTAAGCGCTGATCAGCGCGACTCCCAAATCACCTGGCGTAATTGCGCCCGTACTGTATGCCCCGCAATTACGCCGTGTGAACATAGCCTAATAACCAGAAAAAAAAACACTGTCTAAAGTAAAAATCGAAATAAATAAATAACTAAAATAAATAAATAAATAAATAAATAAGAAATTCCTCTATTGTCCATATATAGTCCCCAAATGTTACAGGGATCATAATGTTCCCAAGTTCCCAACACTAGAGACAAGTTTACTGGAAGCTTAGTCAAGTTCTGTGCCAAAAATAAACTCGTAAGATTGAAACAGATATTTTATATTAGGAGGACAGGTATAAACAGACAATGAATGGGAAAACACCGAAACTGTAACACAAAGGCTTCACTGTTTTCATGAAGGTAAAGTTTTATAAATGTATAAACAAAAGGTCTTAAACGTTTCAACATAATTTGTGTTTCAGTCTCTTGCCATTTTCAAGACATCTGCCTGCTGTCAGTGGTGACTGGGAAAATTCATTTACACCCAGAGGCTGAATGTCTATCATGTCCTGATAATTCTGACAGCTGAGGGTTTGTTGCAATTGTATCTAGCTAAACGGCCTGGATTCCAGAGTGATAAAGAGTAGGTTCTTTTCACTCTGCATCTTGTATCCAAGATGTGAGGTGAATATGCTGTTCAGTTCTTGGCTCCAGTTGATAGAAAGGTTGTAGTGGAGCTAGAAAGAGTGCAAAGACGAGCAACCAAACTAATAAGGGGAATGGAACATCTTAGTTACGAGTAGTGTTGAGCGATTGCGTTGGCTATCGAGATCGATCGATAGTCGATAGTCGGCCGCTATCGATAAGGTTTTTCGATAGTGAGCGTCGATTATGAGCGGATGACCATTAAAGTCTAGGGAGTGCAACAACACCTTCATTTTTAC
>JAODAL010087138.1:0-10027 GCA_025379985.1 Phyllomedusa bahiana | reverse complement strand
ACCAAGTAGCCAGCGGCAGCAGCAGAAAGGGTGGCAAAAGCTAAATGGGTGACCTCTGGAAACCCCTTTTTTAACCCACCCCCCAACCAAGCAATGCAGGCACCTTTCAACAAAAGAGACCACTTAAATCAGGTGCCGACTACGCCTAAAACCCGATGTTTTTGGGATCCCAATAACTTCGGGGTACCCAAAAGGGGACAAATGGCCCACTGCTCGCCACCCATAGAGGTGTTGTCCTGCCCAGCACCACCATATCTAGCACCTTCACACAGCGAAATCATTACAGACAAACCTCCCTTTCCACAGATAATGTGGACGTTTTGACTTTCACAAGATGAATAAGCATGGATCTCTATGAGTTTGGCCCCAAATTTTGCTAAGTCACCGATAAGTTCCGGTCTACTTCACTTTCCTCTTCAAACAAAAATGGCCTCTTGAAAATTTTTTTTTTTAAAAATATCATTTTAAAACTGCAATTTTTTTTCTTTTCCCAACAGTTCATTTTGCGGGTTTTGTGTAGGAGACGTAAAAGCAAAAGGTTTCATGAAAACACCGATTCCTTTTAAACCCCACTTTTCTTTAGAATTTTTTTCGCATTGTCAAGGGTTTTGAGTCAGTGCGTGAGATACACAAAAAAAGGTTTTTTTGGGGGAACAGAAAGGGGTTTTTAATGGCATTTCCCCCTCACAATTTTTAATATGGCTAAAAAGTCATTTTAAAAATTTTGGGGTCATGTTGCTGTAGATACAGCAAAAATATGGCCCTTTTAAAAACAAATTGGTTTCTAAGGGGCATTCTCCCCAAAAATTTTTTACATGGCTGAAAGTCATTTTTATAATTTTTTTGGGTAGCTCCGAAATGCAGCAAACTCAGGCCTTTTAAAAAAAAAAAGTTGTTTCTAACAGACATTGTTTTTTCACAATGTCCAAATGTTCGGGGGTCATGCTTTGAATTTTTGGGGGCATTTTTTCTGTACAGCAGCATACTACGCCTATTATAAAAAAAAATTGTTTCTAACAACATTTGTTCTTTACAAAAATGCAAGAGGGTTCTAAGGGGGTGTGGGGCTGTCAAAAGAATATTAGGGCACTGTTAATGGGCACAAAACAAAATGACTTGTTTTTTTTGGGGAAGATCTTTTAAAAAGCTATCAAATCCCTTATGAGACAACCCCCTTTAATACAATTAAAAAAAGAAAACAAAGATTTGGGGGGATTCCATCCTATTTGAAAAATTGTTTTTTTGAATTAACTACTAAAAAACTTGAAATGTACAAAAACTGGAAAAAAAATTTTCCTTTTTAATTGTAAAAGGGGATTACAGAAAACTTAAACCAGATTGGGTTATTAAAGAGGACTTTGGAAGTTTTGGAGCGGGGGAACAGAGAACAAATTTACAAAGAAAATTTTCCCCCCCTCCACACTTTGAGAAAAAAATGAAAAAAAAAAAGAATAAACAAAAAAAAGGGGCCCCTTTGGGGGAACAGGACGAAAACCCAAACCAAGTATTTCCAAGTGAAGCTCAATTGGGCCACACCCCTACGAGGGGCAAAAAACAAAACCCCGGGCGGGACAGTTTTAAAAGGGCCATTGAAACAAAATGGTGGGTTTTTAAAAAAAACCCTTTTTTCCGGCACTTTTTAATTTTGGGGGTTAAACGGTTTGGGGGTCATTCTGTGGCCCAAAGGGATAGTCTAAACCCGTGAAAATAAAATGGGTTTTGAAAAACCCCCATTTTCCGGCAAATTTTTAATCCCGGGGTTTTTTGCAGGGTTTGGGGGTCATGCGTGGCCCAGGGGGAGGGATAGCCTATGTCCTAAACCCAAAAAGGGGGGTTGAAAAGACCCCCTTTTTTCCGGCACTTTTAAAAACTGGGGTCAACAGTTTTTTGGGCTCCAAAGCTGGGCCCCCGGACAGGTTTTAATCAAGGGCCGTGAAACTAAAATGGTGGGTTTAAAGACTCCCTTTTTTTTTGGGACTTTTTTTTAAAAGGGGGTTTTAAATTCAGGTTTTGGGGGTCATGCTGTGGCCCCCGGACAGGTATAGTTTAATTTCCAGTGAAACTAAAAAAGGGGTTGATTAGACCCCTTTTTTCCCGGGACTTTTTTTTAATCCCTTTGGGGGGGCATTCAGGGTTTTGGGGGTCATGTTTTTGGCCCCCAAAAGGGTTAAATGGGGCAATGGGCCATTTAAACAAAAAGGGGGTTGAAAATCTCCTTTTTTTTTTCCCGGGACTTTTTAATCTGGGGCCCTGGGAGGTTTGGGGGGGTCATTTTGTGGGCCCCGGACAGGATATCAAATATCCAGGGTTTAACTAAAAAGGGGTTGAAAGACCCCTTTTTTTTTCCGGGCACTTTTTAAATCTGGGGTTTCATCGGTTTGAGGCTCATGCTGCTTTCCAGGACGGGGAAAATTCAATGTCCTTTTTCAAGTAAAATAAATTTCAAATCATACTCCTTCTGGCATTTTTAAATTGTGGGGTGATGCGGGTTTTAAAAAGGGTCATGCTGGGTACAAGACAGGGATATTGAATGGCCCTGTAAAGTTTTTTTTTTTTGGTTTTTAATAACCAAAGTGTTTTTGCCTAAGATGTAGCACTATCCATTTGACTTTTTGGGGGTTTAAAAATTACCAGCTTCCCCAAACCCTGTTTGGGTTGTAAGAATAAGGTTTTGCTGCTCTCCCTTTAACTTTAATGGCACCCGACCCAAATCTATCATGGGCCCAAACCGAAAAACTTGCGTGAGGGTTCGACAACCCAACCACCCGACCATGTCGAGGGGCCAACGTAATCGCTCAACACAAATTCGTTCCCCCTTCCATTTGGCCAAAACTTTCTTTGGGAAAAAGAAGACGACACCAAACACCTCTCCAAACGGCACCTAGGTGGGGGAGCTTTTCCCAAAAACCCGGGGAGGATGCTGGGGGTTTCTGAATGTTTGGCCCGGGACTGGCGCAGTAAAAGGCAAAGGTTCCCCAAAACCGGCGGGGACAGCAAAAAACTCGGGAAAATTTTGGCCCATTTCCCCTTTTCAGGGGTTTTCTTCTTGGAAACCTTGTGGGGGAAAAGCGGAGAACCTCTGAACACGGGGGCCCAACGAGGTAGATGACGAGGTTGTGCCGAGTCACCCCTCCTGGGGAGCCCCTTTGCGTCTCCCCCTTTAAAACGCACTTCTATCGAGGGGCCAAGGGAAAAAAACGCTCAAAGAAGATGGGAGATCTCCTAGCCTGCAATTGCTCCAAAACTCTCCCTTAAACGGGCCCCCTTTTGAAGGGTGGCTCAGAGAGGGGCGTCTTTCCCACGACAGCTGGGAGGCTAGGGTGCGGAATTGGCCACATAATCCCCTACGGGGGAGCCCCCCCGGGCGCGGGTTCAATAGCCCCAAACCCCCGCGAAGCCCAATCGCAAAACCCTCCCCCAAAAACCCGCTGCAAAATTCAGTAAGGAAAACCTGAAGGTCTGGGGCCACGGGGCCCTTTCCAGTCCCAAAGGGTGTCGCCCAGGGGCCCAGGGGGCCCCCGGATAGCAGGCCCCAAAACAAAACCCCCCCTTTCGCCCTTTCCACTGACCACCAAAAGGGCGTTTGCAACAACCACGCCAGGGACCCGGAGTCAAATATCCGGGTTTTTCACCGGGGCCCCCACCGGCAAAGGGGGGGAGGGATTTTGTTTCCCGGGGGGAAATTCCCCAGGTCCAAACCCCCTGACACGGGGGGCCTTGGGGTGGTGGCCGAGGTGCAGCAAGGTACAAATCGTAAGCCAAAAATCGTTTTTTGTGGGCGGGCAGGAAGTAGGGCGGCGCAATGGTTCTGGGGGTTGACACAAAAGGTCAGGCGGGTTTGCTGGGGTTCAGTTGAGAAACGAAAGCATGAGGCCCTTTTTAGAGGGAAAGGGCAAGAATATACTTGAAGAACCTTTTTTCTAGGGGCAAAGAGGCCCAAAATAAACCCCCCCAAAGGAAAAGGTTGTGGAGCGAAACCATAAATAAGGGGAAACGCCCCGGGAATTGGCCAATTACCGGGGGTCTGGCCCTTTTAAAAAAAACCAAAACAGGGGGGGGCGCACCCCCTCGGCCCCAATTGGGGGGCGGACTTTACAGGAACAAGGGCCGTGACTCCAGGACCCGGGCCCCCAGCTCCCCGCCCCACGGGCCCCCCCGACCCCGGGAGGCACTCGGGGGGGGGGGGGGGGCTGCCCGGTCGTCCCCCCGGGCCCCGGGGCCCAGGAAACAGGACCACCCCTACAGCCTGCAATTTCTTGGTCCTTTCCCCGTGTGTCCCCATTTATGAAGACGGTCCAAACTGTTCTTCATTTGGGTTTAAAACTTTCCCGCATCCATGGCTTAATTTCCTCTTCCCTCACGCCACAAATATCATCACATCATCATCAGTCCAAACTGAACAAAGAAGCCAAATTCACTCAATAAAAAAACTGCACAGATAACCATTTTTGGGTTTTTATAACACAAGCCTTGGGATCAAAGGGCATTTAAAAAGATCAAGAGGCCCAAGAAAAAATTTTCTGCTCGACGCCCAATCACTGATTCCTCAAGAAGAGAAGGAACTGGTTCCCCCTCTTTTCCCCCTGGCTCAATTTTTCAAGGGGCGAAATGACAAACACAAAGCAAAAGGCCGTCCGTATAATTTCTCCAACCCTTCCATAAACAGGGGATTCTGCCTTGTCAAATACATTTTCATCTAAAAGAAGGGCACATTGTGTACATTAAGGGTATGGGCACCATACAAAAAGGCAGCCAAAAAAGCATCATGGCAAGACTGGCAGGATCTAAAATTTTTAAACAGCATTTTGTGGGTATCGCTGTGAAAAAGCAATCAAATAAAATCCTGCCAAAAGAATCAACGTCCTGGGAGCACTTTTGCCACACTAAACAAATTTTTTTCCTCCGTTGTAAAGGAAACAAGGGAGAAAAAGGAAGCCAAGGAGAAGGCACCGGGGGGAACGGGAGCTCACCACTTTTCCCAAAGAACTCATTTCTTCGCACCATGAAAGGAACCGAACTCATTGACCCATTTCCCCAAACTTTTTTGGAAAAAATGTGACAAATCCTTGGCAAAATTTTTTCCATTGTTGCTTAAGCAAAGGATGTGATTGCATTAGGTTTTTCAAATTTTTTATGGGAGGCAAACGCCCGTAAGGCAAAATTTTCCCAAATGCAACCCGGTCTTGACTGTCTCCTGGGGAAGGGCAAATACAAAAATGAACCTCCTCTTAAAGTCAGAAAACCAATTGGCCATTATTGTAAAACATGCTATAAATTGTACACTCAAAAAGAATCCCCCTTACAAACGTCAATCTCAATTTTGGGTTAAATTTACAACAATGAAGACTTACGGCAATCAAATTTAAAATAGCTACTTCAAATCCCAAAAGTTTTTTTTTTCTATTTTTTCTATTTGGGGCTAATACATAGTTTATTTATTTGAATTCCCAATGATAAATTAATTACGTGAATTATAAAATTTGTATTTTAATATTTTTCAAATCTTATTAAATATATCTTTTTATGCTTTTTGATTGTAAATTAATTTTCAGCGTCCTCCAAAAAATTTTCATTCCTTAATTTTCATTTCTTAAAATGTAGGTCAGTGGGTCAGTAAGTCAGAATTTTGCATGTTGTTTAAACTTTGTATCGAAATTTTTGTAATTTTAATATTTTTATATTTAATTTTGACTATATTAATTTCAGGGAAAAGTCGATTACTGTTTTACATTTTATTTTTCCCGCTCTCCCGCATATGTTCAGAAAAGGGGGTTAGCGGGAACGAGTCTTGCTGAGGGTTGAGGGTTTGCCAGCAAGTTTTTCTAAATGTTTTAAATATTCACAAGGCTAACATGAAGAATGGGGCGCGCCAGATAACTGGATCTTTTTTCCAGCCTTTAGAAAAAAATTGCACTTTTGTACTCAAAAATAATAAAATTCATTTACCCCAAAAATGTATTATCTTACACAGAAAAAAATTTAACTCCGTACTCCAATTACTTTACACTGTACCCCCAATTTTTTACTTTAACACATTTACCCCAGAGATTACTTTCCCAAAACCAACACGAGAGATTACATTACTCACTGTACCAGATTCATAACACCCCCCCCCAGAATTACTACATTACACACCTCCCCCAATATTACTTACCCACGAACCCCAGAGATTACCAACCCCAATACCCCAAGATAATTTAAAAGTAAAAAAATTTTTATTATTTTGAAAGATTAATTAAATTTTAAAAAAAGATTTTTTTAAAAAAACCCCCCAAATTATTCTTTCACACTGTACAACAAAATTGATGATTAAATTTTATCCCATACACCAGAATTTACATAAACACGTACCCATACTTCCCAAATTTTTTTAAAATGGGAGATTGAAGGGGCGTCACCATGACCACGCCCCATCTTGTTTGTGATCCATACTCCCTCCCCAAAAAAACCACACCCACTCCCCCCAAAATTTGGCAATACTCGGAAAAAAGCTAAATTGATTTTTTGGCATCACCCGCCTTTGGCTACCTTTTAAAACATTGGGAGAGTGGAGAACCCCCAAAACGTATTTGAAAAAAAACCTTTACAATCAAATTCTACCATAAGGGGGGAAAAAACAAACCCCTACCCAGTTGTTGCCCCCCTTAAGCCAAGAATGCCCCCTTAGCCGGTTGTTGCCCCCACTACCAGGTTTTTCCCCCTGTTTCCGGGTAGTACCCCCTGCCAGGCACTCCCCCCCAAGCCGGCAGTACCCCCAAATCTAGGAGTGCCCCTTATGGCGGGTAGGCCCCTATAGCCAGTTATGCCCCTTTACCAGGAATTTCCCCTATCACCAGGTATGCCCTCTTATAGTCATTGTGCCCCCCTAACCAGGTAGTGTCCCCTTATAGCCAGGAAGTGCTCCTGTAGCTAATAAAATAATAAAAACTACTTACCCACCATTTTCCTTTTGTACGCATTCACCCTGGAATCCCGGGACCGTGAGGGGCTGTTGACTGAAAACTCAGCTTGCAGAGTTTGATACACCCCGCACGCGGGACGTAGACCCCCCACGAATGCGTACAACACAAAATGCAGAGGGGAACGACACGATTTTCACGCTGACTGACTCTGGCACTTTTTGTAAAAGGCAGCCAAACAGAGTCCGTGAGAATCCCCGGGGGCGGCCTGGAAATCGTCGGAGCAGCGCCGCCGTTAGCCCGCGGCATTTCTTTTTAAAAAATTTCCGCTGCCCGGCAAGGGGGGTTTTTGCTCCCCTTTCCGGTGACCCCCATTTGTAGGAACCTCCTGCCCAAATCAGGAGATTTGGGCATGTATGCACAGAGACTAAATTAACAAGGTCCCGGGAAATTTATGTTGTTTTAAAATATTGAACACGACACAATACACACTTAGGGTGGGTTCCAAACATTTTTTGGGCACTGACATTTTGTTTCTTTTGGGAAATTTGGCCTTGCAAAGCAGAATTCCCGACGGCAAAGACCCATACGCCCAGGCAGATTTCTCCCCCCTTCCATTATGCTTTTTATTCATAAAAAACCTCAAAGAATTCGGTAGGTGCTGACAGTCCCGCCCAAAAACCCAGTAAAATCAGTGCCCATCAAACAACAAAACTGATTTTTACATAGATATAAACGTAAACACCTGAAAACCGCCTTGGGAACAGCATTCATATCTTCTGCATAATGTACCATAAGGTATTTTTCAAAGGGGTAAGCAGGCATACGTGCACACGCTATATACCGTTTTTTAGAAGTACATGCGGCCGCCACACTTCTAAAATACTGTGGTGCCGGCCCCTTCACCTTTTCCCCGCAGTAAATGCGAGATGAATGACGGATAACACATGACTGTACATACATACACCTCATATAACAGTAATACACATCTCACCGAACCACAAACCCCACCCCTTGTCGCCTCCTTCCTGTCTCCTGGTTGGGCAGTTGGGATTGGCAAAAGACTTCCCTTTTTTCCCTATGAGGGCCAGCATAAAAGGGGAAGGGTAACAATGGAAGGGAAAAACAGCCCCAGATACGATGTGCTGGATGTGAGCAGGTTATATTGGGGGCACCCCTCGACTCCTGCCAAAACCCAACAGCCTGCTCTCACCGCACTACCTTAGGGTGCTACTTACTCTGCACCCCAAGATGCACAGAAATATAGGGGGCAAAGGGGTTTACTTTCTTTCCCCTCTGTGCTCTCCTACTCCACTACCGATTTTTCGCTTACAGGTTTATCTTTTATTGAATGGCAAAAAGGGGGGGGGGCGTCCCCCACCTAGAAAAAATGTGGGGACCACCCCCCCAAACCCCCCTAAATTTTCACCTATGGGGAAGGTATGATCCCGAGAAAAAATTAGAAAATCCCAACCCCTCCTATACAGAGTTTTTTTGTCCCAAAAGGAAAATCAATCTATCACTTTCCATAAAAAAAGATCAACCTGAATTTTCCCTTTAAACACATTTTCTTAAGATTAAGGAAGGAAATCAAAAAAACCAAATTAAACAGTCCTTTCTAAGGGCCTTTTTTTTAAACAGCCCGGAGCTCGTTTAAAAAACTCATAAGCCCCAACTTGGAATCCCCTATTTCGAGATCAAACAGCAAAGTACTTTCTATCGCGGATTTTAAAACCTATAATGTGTATCCAACCAGTCTATCTGTAACTCCAAACCACTTTTAAGAAAAATGTATCTCAAAAGAAAAACAGGGGTTTTCGTGTAACTTTTTCTCATCAGAGCCCAGTCCTCATCACTTCAGATTCAACTGAGCAGAGAGCAATTGTCAAGGGGCAACTATTTCCAGCAACACCTTTAACTGCACCTACATGGTCTTTTTGCCCCAAAATACAAACAAAAAAAAAGAGCAGAAAAAAAAAGGAGGGCAACGCTGCCTTGCACGGGACATTGAGGTCCCAACAACAAAAAAATCAACGTTAACATTTGCAAATTTCAGTTCTTTCTTTGGGACTTTTTTTTGACCGACTTCTCATTTTGATATATTTTCCACTATTCTTGATGTTAATTGTTTTGTCAGGAAGCTCACGGTTAAGAAACATTTTTTTAACATGTCTAGATGATAATCAATGCGACTGGCATTGAAATTTTGGATAGAATTTCGCCATGCCCTTTCCTTTTCATTACAAACCCTTTATTGGTTTTTCCCAAATTTTCAAAACAAGTTTTCTATTGCAGTTTTACAGGATTTAAGATGGGGGGATGGACGATAGTATTGATTTTTCTGTTTCCTTTTCTATTCCTAACCCCTCATTTTATCCAGTGCACTCTAAATCTGCTACAGCTTATCGTTTTCAGGAATTAGTTAAATCAAACCTGTGTAACTTAAACGATAAAATGTCTAATAAAATGATCATCTTAGTAAGTCACAGCAGGCTGCTTTGAGATCTTTATCAATATCAGACATTGTAGTCCCCAACGCAAAGGGGTTGGGAGTAATTTTGGATAAGGCCTATAAAAAACAAAATTTTACCAAACAAATGAAGTTCAACTTAATGTTCATTTGCTGTCCCACTCCAAATTAAAATTTAAAATTTACTACATGAATTTCGGCATCTTGTGTGGTGCTCTTACTGATAAACAAGCCCAATTCATCATGGTAAAATACGAGGTTATACCCATCTTCCATTCTTTTCCTAAATCACATAAAAAAAATTCCCTCCACCATAGTATCAGATTCCCCTTAAAAGAAAATTTTTGGAATTGGTAGAAAAAAAATGTAAATTTTTAAAAGAACATACTTTATTTAAATACTCAACCAAAAGTGGTATGGTCGCTTTGCTACCTCCCCAGATCATAATGAGGTCATCTATGAACCGACCATACCACTTTATCTGAGAAAAAAAAAAGGATTTCCCTCATTGAAGATATAATGGTTCTCCCACCAACCTAAATATTGCAAAAGATTTTGTTTAAATTTTCACCCCCATGGGGCTCCCGAATTTGCAAAAAAAAACCATAAAATATTATGCTTAAGAAGATATAAAAAATAGCTTGAAACAAAAAAAAAA
>JAODAL010087137.1:0-10028 GCA_025379985.1 Phyllomedusa bahiana | reverse complement strand
CCCGGTGAAAAAAACGTTTTCTTTTAGCCCCAAAACCACAGAAGAAAAAACCGCTTAAAATTAACCCCGGATGTAAATTGCGCAAAAAAAATTGAGAAACCCAAAAACAAAACAGCTTTGTAGCGTGTTAAATGGCGTGTTTTTTAAGCTACAAAACCCAAAAGGAAAATTGTAATTAACCTTCGCTTTTTGAATTTTTGTTTCCAGGAAAAATGAAATTTTTTGGGGGGTGAAATAAATTTTTTTTCTTTTAGTCCCCAAACACAGAAAGAACCACGTTTTTTTTAAAACCCCTGGATGTAAATTGCGCAAAAAAAATAAAGCAACCAAAAATTTAGGGAGCTTTGTGGGGTGTTACAATGGCGGGTTTTTTAGGGCAAACTAAAAAAAAGGGAAAAACTTGAAATTTAAACATTCCCCTTGTAAATTAAAATGTTTACGGGGAAAAATTTTTATTTTTTGGGGGTAAAAAAAAACCCGTTTTTTTTTAGTAAACCAAAACCGAAAGAAAAACGTTTAAATTTTAAAACCCCCTGGAGGGGAAAATTTGGGGCGCAAAAAAAATTGAGAAACCCAAAAATTTCGAGTTTTTTTAGGTTTAAACAAAGGCTTTGTTTTTTATGCTACACAAAAAAGGGGAAAAATTTAAATTTAACCTTCGCTTGGGGAATTTATGTTTAAGGGGAAAAATTTTTTTTTTGGGCCCGGTGAAAAAAAAATTTTTTTTCTTTAGTCACCACAGCACCCAAGAAAAAAAAGGGTTTAAATTAAACCCCGGGGAGGGAAAAATTTGGGGCCAAAGAATTGAGCACCCAAAAATGGGAAGTGGTATTTGTTTTTGAAAAAAAGGGCTGTTTTTTTTAAAGGGGAATACAAAAAAAAAAATGGCTTGGGGCCCCCCTTGGGGGGGATATTCAATGGGGCTGTGAGCAGATGGGGAAAAAAATTTGTATTTTGGCGCTGCACGGAGCCCCACGGGATTTCGGGATCCAATACCCCAAAAAATTCAGAAATAGAAACTTTTTAAGAGAAGCAGTCTCTGAAACAATAAAGACCCCCTCGAAAAATCGTTTGTAAAAAAATCAGTTCTTTAGTATCAGCTTTCAATGCAGCGGCGGCAGCACCTTTCCTGTCAGTCCCGGGTTGAGGGGAAAAGTGTGAGTTTCCCAGCGTCGCCCCCCGGGCCCTTTTATAGTCCCGGGGGACGTCAAAAACCCGCTGGTCCCCCGATTGGCTTCTTTCCTGCACATGTCTTTGCGGGCTATCCCCTTTCTTCCTCCCAAGTTTTTTGCCCCTGTAAAGGGCCTTTTTGCTCGCCACCCCTTTTTTAACAATCAAAAGCACAACTTCTTTCCCAACGCGAAGTACCCCAAATTCGTTTTCCCGTTCCAAACCCGGGGAATTTTTCCTGAAATTCTAAAACTAATTCCCACTTCGTTAGAATCAATTCCCCATCTCTAAATAAAATACAACATGGTCAAAAAGTCAGCTAAGTAATGGGAAAACCCAAATCATAATGTCAGAACATTAACAGTCTTGACATACACAACTCCTAATTTGGTGTAACTGACTAAATTTAATAAAAGGGGGTGTTCAAATGCATGGCAGTGTGGACTTGTGTGAAGAAACAGATGCAATTTTGGCTCATATTTAACGTCCCAGGAGCCGCTAAGGGGCTTTGCAGGGGGATCACTCCGCGACCCCCCCTCCCACCCGCACAGCCGCCGGGTGTTAGTGGCAAATCGGCGCTAACACCCGCAGTAACAGCGCCAAGACACCGCGGCAAAGATGGCCGGTTGCCGTCTAAATTCAACGCCGATCGGTGCCAGCGCACCGTTTCGTTACGGTCATCGCACCGATCGAGACGACCGGGCATGGTTGGGGGGAAGCCCTGTGAAGGCTCCCGTCACTTACCCTGGCCGGTTGGCCCCACTTCCGTCCGCAGACAGGAAGTGGGGAAACCGCCATTTTTCCCCCCCTATGCATTGCCTATGCAATGCATTAGGTTGTATTAACAATCGCGCCACCTAGTGGTCAAGTACCATAGGTGGCCTCAATGTTACAGAAAAAAAAAAAAAAGTTTTAAAGTACAAAAAAAAAGTATTAAAAGTTAAAATCACCCCCCTGTCCCCATTTTACAAATAAAATCATTAAAATAATAAAAAAGTTACACATATTTGGTATCGCCGCATCTGAAAAAGTCCGATCTATAAAAATATAACATCATTTATCCGTACGTGAACACCGTAGAAGAAAAAAAATTCCAAACGCCAAAATTGCGTTTTTTGGTCATTTACGTCACTCAAAAAATGGAATAAAAGTGATCAAAAAAGTCGCATGCATTCCAAACGGCTAGCGATAAAAAGTACACTTCAGCCCGCAACAAATGCCCCCTCACGGACGTCCGTAGGTGTTAGTACAAAAAGTTATTGGTCGCACAAAATAGTGTCGTGGCGCAAATTTCAAAAATAGAAAATGTTTGGAATTTTTTTACGGTACCAAAACATAACGGAAACCCTACATGTTTGGTATTTCTGGATGCGTAACAACCTGTAGAATACAAATAACACATTATATTTACCGAAGATTGAACGCCGTAAAAGCAAAACCCCTGCAAACACGGCGAAAATAATTTTTTTTTCACAATTTGTCCCACTTGGATTTTTGTTCGGTTTCCCAGTATATTCTATAGTACAGTGAATAACACCATTAAAAAGTAAATATTGTCCCGCAAAATAAAAGCCCTCATGTGTCTATGTAGGTGGAAAAATAAAAAAAGTTATGGCTTTCAGAAGGCGAGGAGGGAAAAACGAACGTGTCACGAAAAAAAAACGCCTGGTCCTTAAGTGGTTAATGAAGGAGGGAAGCCAATGTTGTATCTGCTGGTTTTATTCCATTTTCAGTGAGTACAACGGGTCGTTCCAGACATTGTATTAAAGGAGAAAGAACTTTGATCAAGAAGTTAATTGAAGAGGACAAAACATATCAAGAAGTGCAAAAAGTAATTGGCTGCTCAGCTAAAAAGATCACCACTGCTTTAAAATGGCATACAAAACCAGAAACACGTGGCAGGATGAGGAATACTACCATCCAACCAGATCATAGAATAACAAGAATAAGAAGCCTCCGATGATGAACTCCAGGAGACCCAAGAAGATCTTCAGTGATCTGTGAGGACTGCAGCAAGAAGGCGCCGACGTGAAGCCAAACTATTTGCTAGAAACCCACATGCTTAAAAAATACATGTCCTGAAAGGTTACATTTTGCCAAAGAACATATTTATTGGCCTAAAGAGAAGTGGCACAACATTCTATGGACAGATGAGAGCAAGATTGTTCTTATTGGGTCTAAAGGTTGCAGACAGTTTGTCAGACAACGCATAAACACTGAATCCAAGCCACAGTCACTGTGAAGATTGTAAAAAAATGGTGGTCCAAGCATGATGGTTGCAAGATTGATGTTATGAAGTGGGCATCCCAATCCCCAGACCTTAATCAATTGAGAATTTATGGACTGATGTCAAAAATGTGTTTTTTTTTAATGCAAAACCTAAAAATATGAATGGACTGTGAAATGTAGTACAGTCTGCTTGGGCTAGAATACCTGTTTTCAGGTGTCAGATGTTAGTTACCTTAATGCTACGTAGAAAGATGTAAAGCAGTTCTCAGAAACAAAGGTTACATTGGATTATGAACATGTAAATGCTGTTAATTATTTAAACAGCCTATTATTACATTTTCTTCATTTTAAGTTTAAAATTTGATTTGATAATTTTGATCATTTCTTTATTTGGATGTGAATGTGCAGAACTCCCAGTGCCTTTGTGTATATGGAAATAAATGCTGTGATATCAGGATTGAGTTTTCTCCCATTTGTTTGAAACACACTATATATAAGCATGTTTTGTGTATGTATGTTTTGCATGATTGATGGAAAATTAATCCAAATCTTGGCTTGTTCTGACCTAATAAATACCTATTGGAACTGATGATGTTTCATGTCATAGACACGAAACTTGCCTTCCCCTTTCTTTCGATAAAATAAATGTTTACTATTATACATTAGTATAGTCCAGCACAGTTTTTTGGATCAGAACAAGCCATGGTTTGGAATAATTTTCCATCTATCGGTCAAAACATCTGTTTGAAGACTCCACTCCAGATTCAGGAGGAGAAGAACATTCACCCCCGACACCCTGCAGCGGACACCTGTTCACACAGCAGTTCCAACAAAATTGTTGTCGTGCCTTAAAGTGTTTTGTCTGGATTTTGCAGTATTTTTAGAGGTAAGTAATATATCGCTATCTTTATTCTGTCTTGTCTTTATAATATTACACTAGGGAGTGTCTTTTTTATCCCCTTCTCTTAATGTTCTGTGTATTACTTTGGTCAAAGTGGCATATGCTCCTCTCTACCAGATAGTAAGTGTATTGTAGTCCACTACACTTTTATACTCATTAATAAAACAAAGTATTCAATGTAAATTTGACAAAGATTTTAAAGTCACTAGGCTTCATTGGGATATGTGACAAAATGAAAAAAACCAGACATTATGAAATAAAGTTTTCTCAACTTTTTATGCTTTTTAAAGGCTTTTGCATTGTAGGTTATTATGGACTATAAACCTATTCATACAGAAATAAAGTATGGTGTAAAAATACTGTTGCAGTCAAAGAATACATCTAAAATATAAGCATAAAACAGCTAACTATCTTAAAAACATTAAAAACGCACTTGTTGCATAGATGCATACATGAAAATCCAGAGACATATTCTTCAGTTAAGTCTTCTGTTCTTATGTTTATGGGAGGTGACATAAGGTCTAAGTAATACTCCTACCATCATTTGTGGAAGGAGTATAGTACAACTGCTAGCCTACAAAGACATGGTCTTCCACCGAAACTGACAGCCTACACAAGGAGAGCACTAATTAGAGAAGCAGCTAAGAGGCCAAAAGTCAACTCTGGAGGAGCCGCAAAGATCCACAGCTCAGGTGGGAGAATTTATCCACAGGGGAACTACTAATTGTGTAGTTCACAAATATGGCCTTTGTGGAAAAGTGGTTAGAAGAAAGCCATTTTTTTTTCAGGGTGATGTGTAATGTTGGCTTTCCTCCAGACATAGGGCCTTATGTATGAAAACTGTGTTACCCATAGCAACCAATCAGCGCTCATCTTTTATTTTTCCAGAGCAGGATAAGGAATGAAAGCTGAGCTCTGGTTGCTATGGACAGTAAAGACAGTCTTACTGCTAGACAATTTTCATACATTGCATTCATCTGACCAGAGCACCTTCTTCCATATGTTTGCTGTGTCCCCTACACAGATTTGTGCAAACTGCAATCAGGACTTCTTATGGCTTATAAGAAGTCCCGATTGCGGTTTGCAAAAAGCTGTGTAGGGGACACAGCAAACATATGGAAGAAGGTGCTGCTGTATTAGCAAAGTTCGGATTAAATCTCCAATAGTACCCCACAATACCTAAAAAAGCTCTCACCTGCCTCTGTAATGGCCAGTCTTTTATGCCTTCTACTTTATTGACCCGAGGTTTTATAATACCCCTACCTATATAACATACCCCAGGTGCCAGGCTTCCTCCATTCCTAACGCATTCTTCTTACGGTTTGCTGTTACCCCCACTTCAATAATTATTATTGTTATTATTTATTTTAGAGCACCCTTGGTTCCAGGGCGCTGTATATTCGGGTTTCATTCATAACATGGTACAAAGGTGACAAATTAATAACTAACAGCTGGTACAGAAGGAGACAGGTCCCTGTCCGTGAGGGCTTACAATCTACAAGGAAGGTGGGAAGAGACAGAAGCTGAGGGGCGGACATGTTTGTGGAGGGTGTAGTGACAGCAAGGTTATTGTTGGTTATAGGCAATCCTGAAGAGATGGGTTTTCAGGTTGCTTTTGAGGCTGGTGAGAGTGGGGGAGAGCCTGAGGTGTTGGGGCAGTGAGTTTCAGAGTGTGGGGGAAGTACGAGAGAAGTCTTGGAGACGGTTATGTGAGGAGTTGACACGGGAAGAGGAGAGAAGAAGGTCCTGTGAGAAGTGGCGATTGCGTAAGGGGAAATATCTAAGAGATATCTAACTCTAAGAGAATTAGGCACTGCCTGTACCTTAGGTAGATGGCTGTCCCAATTTCGGCTGTCCCAATTATGTTGTTTAGATATGCTGATGCCTAATGATGATGGGGCTTGAGGATGACATCCATTAACCTTTGGAAGGTTGCCGGAGCCCCATGCAAACCAAAAGGTAGGCAGACATACTGGAACAGACCATCAGGCATATCAAAAGCCATTTTCTCTTTGGCCCTATCTGTAAGGGGAACCTGATAGTAGCCTTTAGTAAGGTCGAGAGTAGAAAAATATCTGGCAAGACCTAGTCTCACAATTAATTAATCGAACTTTGGCGTACCCTTGGGTAAGCGTCAAACTTTGAGACTTTATTTAGCTTCCAGAAGTCATTACAGAAGCGCAATGAGCCGTTGGGTGTTGGGATGAACACAATAGGACTTGACCATTGGCTTTTGGACTCTTCACTCATCCCAGGGTCCAACATTTTGACCTCTTCAGATATGACTCGTCTTTGAGCCTCTGGAACCTGATAAGGTTTCAAATGGACCCTTACTCCCGGTTTGGTGACAATATTATGTTTTAATAACCTTAGAATGCCCTGGTAACTCAGAGAACACATCATTTTTTTTTTGCATGAATTCTTGGATCTCCTGTTTCCAAGACTTTGACAGGAACTCTGATACACACCTATGGGACCACACTATGGGGGGTGCTTACCAACTATGGGGGGTCTCTCTGTCCAACCATGGATTAAATTAACGTGATGTAATTGCTCTGGCTTACGTCTATCGGGCTGGTACATTTTATAGTTCACATATTCCACCTTATCAACTATTTCATAGGGCCTTTGCCATTTTACCAAGAACTTGCTTTCTAGTGTGGGCACCAACACTAGCACCCAAACCCAGGGGTTGAAGCTCCTCACCTTGGCGAAACTATTATATACCTGGCTTTGGGCTTCAGCACCTGTTGTAAATGTTCCCTAATGGGTTTGCATGACAGCTGCAATTCTGTCCTGCATTAGGGAAATGTAAACTCGTGCTCCTAGGTCTTCTTGGCTACATTGAAGCGGCTCTGTGGACATCTACCATAGACTAGTTCAAAAGGAGAGAACCCTCTGGAGGACTGTGGGACCTCCCAGACCAAAAACATTAAATATGGAGCAGACAGTCCATTCCTTCCCATCCTTACTGAACACTCTCTTTAACATAGTTTTTAGTGTCTTGTTGAATCTTTCAACAAGATCATCCCTTAGTGGGTGGTATACAGATGCACGCAGATGTTTAATTTTTATCAATTTACATAATTCTTGACCTGAAAGGAGTTCCTTGGTTGGTAAGGATGTCTTCTGGTATACCAATACAGGTGAACATATGGAATAGCTGGAAAAATATGGCAATTGAAAAATACATTGTCCTCTCAAATTGTATTTGTGAATGTCATTTGCAAAGATTCACTTTGCAAAAATATATAAAAGTTGCAGGAAGATACAAACCATTATATTTTTTTTATCATTTGACTATATCCATGGATAACAAAGTATGCAATAATAGTAAATTTGTACTTTAGTGTAGGTAAACGAGCTCATATATTTTAACAAAAATTTAAAAAGTCATAATGCTGTCAAGCAGACCTCATTGTGGCACTTTACATTGGAAAGCACAATATTCTAAAGGTTGTAACAATGTATTATTTTCAAGAACCATAACTGACAGCATAATTATTGAATGGAAAAGAAAAACATCTTCCAATCATTTATCAGAGACAGACATCTAAGCAAAAGTGACAGGAGGCTTTCACCAAGGCAGCAGCATTATGTAAGATTGTAAAGGGAGACATTCTGATTAAATGATACAGTAAGAAGCAATTTAAAAACAATTAATGTTGAAATCTGAATAACTTTTTAAAACTTTTTTATTTTATTTTTGATCAATTCTTTAGATGTTATTTTATTAGTCTTCTACGTCTTTACTTTTTTAGAGTACAACAAAATAAAAATAAAAATCTATCTTTACAAAACCAAAGCACATGTAGAAGGTCTAATATTGTTGTTTTACTGATAAAGATATACATTTTAATTTATGTCCGTTTTTTTTTAAATGAAATGTCCTCAGAGCTGTTGCCACCACCTAATACAATTTTAGTGATTTTCAGCTTAGAATCTGCATCAATAATGAATATGATCTGGATTTTGAAACCCGCGTTGCGTTTATTATTCTGCACATATTATTTTGCTGGAGCATGTGAATGAGAGATAAAAAAGCCAATTGACTTGCATAAGTTGAATACTAGCGGAATCTGTCAGTATTCAGACCAGAAATTCTTACAGAATCCACAATGTGTGAACATGCCCTTATTACAATTACTATAAAACAACATAGTATCAAAAATTGCAAAAAAGGTTCAGCACCTAAATAAAACTCATTCTGTTTATTTGTAATCCATTAAAAGTTTTCTATTAGAAACGCTTATGCGTTTGAGCACACATGCCCCTATTCATAGCATGTCATGCACATTATTTTCACTGATGGAAAACTTTTAATGGATTACCAATAAACGGATTGAGTTATGTTTAGGTGATATACCTTTATCGCAATTTTTTGATACTATGTTGTTGCCATCAGCTGTCCATCGATTAAGCTCGTATACCTTCCTCGACACTCTGCATTTAGCATTTATACCAGGTGAGCTGGTTATGAGCCTTGCTTTTTCACCTTACCATGAAAAAGATATATATATATGTCTAAGGGGTTGATGCTGAATATCTAATGAAATTGTATATTATAAATTGATAAACTTTAGTACGCATATAATGTGCAAAATTATGTTAATTTTTTAAATTTTATTCTGTTTCTATGCTCTGTATAATATGTGCTATTCATGTGCTCTATTTAGCAGATTTTTAAAACAATCGCCTAACAGAGAATTTAATGCACATCAGGAAATAAGTAGATCAAAGAAAAAGTGGGAAATGACTAGAAGAATTTGACTCTCTTTTATCTATTTTACTTTCAATTAGAGCTCTCACATTATAGATCCTCCTAACGTCATAATATTGAAAGAAAGTCGGTTAGGTAAAATTTGTTTAACCATAGTAATAGGTATAATTAGTGCACCTCAGCAACATAAACTCATTGCTGCTTCAAAATTAGAATTCAGATATATTTTTGCCACAAAGATTTGTACAAATAGAAAACAACACTATGTAGTACTATGTACCTATTAACAACTCTGTCACAGATCTGTAGCTATAGTTCAGGAGTGGCCTACAAGCTTCTAAACTAAATCAATTACAGTCAAAAGATTTAGTACACCTCATTTTTAGTAATATTTAACATTTAAACTGTTATAGTGCAGCTAATATCATAAAATAGTTAAAACGTTTAAAAGAAAGTTAAAAACATTAAAAGAGCACAACAATAGTCTGAACCTCTGATTTTAACGAAATATCTTTTTTAGACATCAGGAACAGCGGCTCTGTTGCACTGAAGACAAATTATAGTTTGATATTGGATGCAAACAATTCCTTACAATATCTCAACTTTTGGGGATTACCTTCAACCTTTTAATTCTATAAAAGTAGTGTTGGAACAGACTGCATTAAAGCTCGAGATGGGCGAATTGATTCTACCGAAGTGGAATTCGTTTAGAATTTCAGGAAAACTTCGGTTCGGAACGAAGTCGAACTTTGGGGTACTTCGGGTGAACGAAGTGTGCTTTTGATTGATAAAATGGCTGGGAGTGCATGGCGTTACATGGGGCAAAGCACTTGGGAGGAAGAAGGGCATAGCATGCATGACATGTGCAGAGGGGAAACCAAAACAGAGACCCCGGGGGGATTCTGTGACGTCACCCCACTTATAAGTCCGAGCGCGACGCTGGGGGTCAACACTCCTCTCACTGTGCTCATCAGGGAAGGTGCTCCGCGGTGATAGCTCTTACTGAAA
>JAODAL010087136.1:0-10028 GCA_025379985.1 Phyllomedusa bahiana | reverse complement strand
CCATAAAAATTGGGGGCATTTCCCGAAGGAAAAAGGGGGGCCAACCCTTTAAACTACAGGGTGTACCTAATAAAGTGGCCGGTGAGGGGAAATTTCAGGCCCCCCAAATATCCAGGAAATATTTCAATAGAAACTTTTAATAATAAAGATATTCCACTAAAAGGGTCTACACTAAGGTTTTGGTGAACTTTATCCAGTTTTTCTTTATAGATAGAGCTTTTTTCTGTGTTCCCCGCGGCCCCCCCCCCCCCCCTCCCACCGGTGAATTTACAGCGGTAGTTGCTTTTTTAAAAAATTTTCTAGCTAACTCTTTAAAAGTTCAAATCTCAAATTTAAACCTAAATTGGAAGGTCACGCTAATAGAGAGGTTTCTCTGTGCAGAAATAGACTAATTTCGCTGAGCTTTTTGGGCCCACAGGCAAGCGCAGGCCCTACCCCTAGGGGGAGAGTTTAAAGGGGCACTGGGGCTGAAACGGGAAACGCGTTTCTATGTAAAACGAGGGGGGGGGGGGGGGGGTTTGGGGGGGGGGGGGGGGGGGGGGGGGGGGGGGGGGGCGGGGGGGGGGGGGGGAGGGATTTTTCCACCCAATCGAAAACCGTAACATCCCAGTATGACTTTCGCACACACATCCACCCTGCTCTATTCTGTAATCTCTTTGGGCGGGGCCGCCAAAATTACGGGAAGCCCCAAAAAGGCGGGGTTTTAAAATTAAAAGTTCACGATTTTAAACCCTTAAATTTATCGCTGATCGGAAATTTTTCGATCACCAAAAAAACCTTCCCGGGAATTTTAATTTTTGTGGGAAAAAAATCGCTCAAAAACTAATCATAAATGGGGGGAAAAATTTAAAAATTCTTGGGCCCCTTAGTATCGGCCCCCGGGGGTTAGGTATTTTCTAAGAATTTGTTCCCCCATATTTTTTAATCGTTTATGGAGCAAATCACCCCCATCGGCCCTGATTTTCCCTTTTGTCCTAATCCCAAATAAACACTTAAAAGAAAATTTGAGGTGTTTTTGTGTTTTATAGGGGACACGCATTACTGCCCCCGCTCTTAAATTTCTTCATAAAAAAAAAATTCCCTGGGCATTTTAAAAAGGGAAAAACTAAACCAAAAAAAACTGAAGGGGAAATGTAGCCTGAAAAAAGTCATGCAGCGAAAGCTGGAAAAAAAACCGTGGGGGGTTTCAGGTGAAAAACATAGTGACGGGAGTGGTGGGGGGGGTTACGGCAGCAGCACAGCAGAATTAAGGTCGAGAGTGACAAAAAGGACATTCTGGAGGGGAAAAAAAAAAAAACAGGAGTAGGCCAAGTTTTGGCATAATGACACAGGTGGGGGGGGGGGCCCCGGGCAGCCCACACAGAAAGCATGGGGTTTCAGAGAGTTGCACAATGAAACAGTTTTGGAAAAGGTCACGGCAGCACCCACAGCGCACCCAGCATGGGGTTTCAGAGATTAGCACAATGACACAGTGGGGGGTTGACGGCTTTCAACAGCAGCAGAAAAGCATGGGGCCCAGAGGGGTGGCAAAATAAAAGGGAGGGGGTGGCCCACGGCACCCAAACACCACAGCAGGGAGGTCAGGCAGGGGCACAATAAAATTTCTGGAGGGGGAAAAAACAGTATTAGGCCCCACAGAGTGGCACAAATACAGAGAGTGGAGGGACGGCAGCAAAGTGAGGTCGGGAGAGTGGCACAAGGGACACAATGAGGAGGGAAAGGGCGGCAGCCACAGAAAGCAGCATGAGGTAGGCATTTGGCAAAAATGACATTCTGGAGGGGGCCCCAAAAACATTTTAAAGTAGGCCACAGAGTGGCAAAAAAGAAAGGAGGGGAAAGGTGACGGCAGCAGCAGCATGATTTAGACGGGGGCCCCCAATGACTGATGTGGGGGGTTCCCCGCAGAAACCCAAAGGCAGAAAGCAGGGAAGGCCCAAGAGTACAAAAATTGACACAGTGTGGAGGTCACGGCAAAACAGCAGAAAGCAGCATGAGGTTAGAGAGTGGCCAATGACAGAGTTGGGAGGTCATGGCAGCACCCACAGCGCAGAAAGGGGTTTCAGAGAGGGGCACAATGATCCAAGGGTGGAGTTAAACGGAATCAAACAGAACAGCAGCATGAGGTCAGAGAGGGGGAAACAAGGGAACAGTGTGGGGGGCCCCACGGCATCAACGCAGCGAGCACCCAAGGGTCAGGGGTTTTGGCCACAATGGCAGAGTGTGGAGCTCCCCCGGGCAGCAGCCACAGCAGCAGATGAGGTCAGGCAGTGAACAATGACATTTGGAGGGTGGCAAAACAGTAGTGGGCCACAGAGTGGCAAAATTTAAACAGAAGGGAGGTGACGGCGGGTACCCCAGCATAGGTCAAAAGATTGGCAAATGAAAAGGGGTGTGGAGGGGCAAAAACAGGAGTAGGCCACAGGGGAGGCAAAATTGACAGAGTGTGGGGGTCACGGCACCCAGCAGCAGCAGGTGAGGCCCAACAGTGGCAAAATGACAGAGTGTGGAGGAAACGGAAAGCACCCAAAAGCGGGCACATGGGGTTTAAACAGTGGAAACAATGACAGAGTGTGGTTTGGCAGCCAGAAAGCCACAGCAGCATAAAGGCCCAGGCAGAGGGCACAATGACATTCTGGGGGTGGAAAAAACATTATTTGGGCCCACAAAAGTGGCCAAATTGACAGAGAGTGGGGGTTTAAAGGCAGCAGCAGCATGAGGTCAAGAGGGCAAAATTTGAACAGAGGGGGTGGAGGCCCACAGCACAGCCAAGCGGGCAGAAATGAGGTCGGGACAGTGGCACAATAAACTTTCCCCTTGGAGGGGGCAAAAACAGGAGTAGGTCACAGAGGGGCCCACAATGACAAGGGGGTGGAGGTGATGGCAGGAGAATGGGAAAGGGGTCAGAGAGTGGCAAAATTAACACAGTGTGTAGGTCACGGCGGGAAACAGCAGCAGCAGGGAGGTCAGACAGTGGCACAATGACATTCGGGTGGGGGAAAAAACAGTAGTGGGCCCCCAAGTGGCACAAAGACACAGATGGAGGTGAGGGCAGTGGGGGCGCATGAGGCAGAGGTGACACAATGACAGAGTGTGGGGGGGCACAAACGGGAGTAGGCCACAGAGAGGCACAATGACAGAGTGTGGAGGTCCCGGCAGCACTCGAAAGCAGAAACGTGGGGTTCAGACAGTGGCAAAATTTACAGATTTGGGAGGTCACGGCAGCAGCCACAGCAAAACCCTTTGAGGTCAACAGTGGCAAAAATGACAGAGTGTGAAGGGCACGGCAGAGCCACAGCAGAATAGGTCGGGCAGTGGCACAAAAACATTTGGAGGGGGGCCCAAAACAGTAGTAGGCCACAGAGTGGCACAATGACAGGAGTGGGGGTTCCGGGAGCAGCAGAAAGAGGTCAAGAGGGCCAATGACAGGGGGTTGGGGGTCGGGGGGCAGCACCACAGCAGCAGATGGGGCAGACAGTGGCACAATGACATTTGGGAGGGGGGGCCCAAAAACAGGAGTGGGGCCACAGAGTGGCACAATGACAAAGTTGGAGGTGATGGCAGGAGAAATTTAGCATGGGGTCAGAGAGGGGGCACAATAAAAAAAAGTGTGTAGGTAAAGGAGGAGCAACAGCAGCGCATGAGGGTCAGAAGTGGCACAAGACTTTCTGGAGGGGGGGCAAAAAACATTTGTGGGCCCACAGAGTGGAAACAATGCCCACAGAAGGGGAGGGGGGAGGGCAGAAAACAGCATGGGGGTCAGAGATTTGGCACAATGACAGGATGTGGATTTTGACCGCAGCAGCAACAACACAGCAGCACCCATGGGGTTTCAGAGAGTGACAATGAAACAGTGTGGAGGGGAACAGGCCCCACAACGAGAAACCCAGCAGCATGGGTCTTTAGGGGTAGCAAAAAATGACAGGTGTGGGGTGGGTGGCAATCCCCAGCCCCGGGTTTAAAGGGGGTTTGGGTTGGCAGATGGAGAAAACGTCGGGAGATGTGGGGGCACGGGTTTGGGTGGGGCAAAAAAAAAATAGGGGCTAAACGCAGGTAGTTTGAACCCAGAATATTTTCACGTTGGGGGGAGGGGGTCATGGCTAGTAGTCTGACCCAAAGGGCATTGGTGTGGGGAAATCCGGCCGTTTCCCCCCTAAATTATCTTGACAAAGGTCATCGTTCCAAACATTTCCCATGGCAACGAGTTCCCCCTTGGAGAAAACGATGGCCCCCGCCCCCAATGAACACCCGCTCGTGCCCCACTACTGGCCGGGGAGGACAGCTTCTCCACTGAAACCGGCAAGTTGCGGCCAAAAACATACAGTTTGGCTGCCCAGTATCCATGGACCTTTTTAACTTTGGGGGGGCAGAGGTTTATTGGAAACCCAGAGATGATGGCAAAGAGAAAAAAACTCCCTTCCGCAGAGGTGGTGGGCCTTGAACTGGGTGCAAATTTCATTCGTGGGCCCCTGGGCGCTGCTGCTGTTGGTTTCTGCGGCGGCTGGGTTTGGGCCCCAATCTGAGCCCCGTTTCCCCCCAGGCCCCGGATGGTGCGCGCATGTGTTGGGTGCAGGGCCGTTTGGGGCCAACATTAGCTCCCCGGCATACTTCACTTTCTGCCCACAGATTTTACCCTAAAACCCATATTCCCGGGTTTCCCCCGGTTTTCTTAGCAAAGAAATGCCCCACGATTTTAATACCACCCCTCCACACTTTAGTGACTACTACCGCCCCTGCCCCTTTCGAGGGCCCCGGCCGCTAAATTTTTTGGCCTGCGAAAACGGGTTTTTACCCCGTGGGCCCCTTGGGTCCTGACCTCACAATTTTTTTTTTTGCTACTCTGATGACCACGACCACACAAAACCCCCTTTTGGCTGCCCGCCCGCCTGGCGCAGCTGACGCCCTTTTTTTTCCTTTACGAAAAGGGAAACCCCTTTCTTCACCCAGCCCCAAGGGTTTGGTGGGAAAATCATCTTCGATTTATGTTTTTTCCCTCACGGGTTCCCCCATCCCAGTCCCTTGGGATGCAAAAAGGGCTGATCCTTTACAACATGACCCCCCATGCCCCTCTCCACATCATGGGGGGGGTTTGCCGCCTTTTCTGCAAGAAGCAGGGGAATTGGCCCCATTTTTTCGCGCCAAAACCCGACTTTCCTCCTCTTTACGCTGTATGTGGCCCACTAAAACCCAGAAACCAACATAGAGGGGTCTCTGGCTTTAGGGGGGAAACCCGGGTTGGGGCAGAGGCGGGCTGAGGACCCCCAAAAAGGCCCAAAGGGGAACTAAGGGGGGGTGTCCCGCGTTCCCCCCGACTCTTGGTGGGGTTTTCAGATGTCCCTTTTGGGAGGAATTTAATTTAACTAGTCAAACCCAAACAAGGGAAGGGTTTCTGAACCCAAAACACGTCCCCTAGATTTACAGCGGCAGTTTTTTGGTTCACCGGTGACCCTGCTGCAACGGCCCCCTTTCTGTGCTGCGGGCCTGGGCCTGCTCCAGGGAAAGTTTGTGCCCGCCACTCGCAGGGAAAAAGCCCGCCACCTTTGTCTGACATACTGTTTTTCTAAAATGTAAAAGACAGTGTTTGTGAAAATATCTGTATATGATAAATAAACCCTTTTTATTTGACTCCAAATGAACCCACTAACAAGCTTTTGGGGAACCCCTTGGGTATAAATTGCGTTTTCCCCAAAAGGGCGGAAAAATTGACTTGGGATGTGCCCTTTAAAAACCTGTGTATTTTACTGAATATAAAAGCACAAACAAGGGTTAATTAACCTTGGGTTTTTTATGCTCAGGCAAAAATTTTTTTTTTTCCGGGTTTAAAAAGAAACGTTTTTTTATATTAAAATCTGCAGAAAAATACTTAGTTTTAAACCCCTTTGGGTGAAAAATTTCACAAAGAAAAATGCCCGGCCAAAAAATTACCACTTTGTAGGTTTTTAAAACCGGTGTATTTTACGGAAAAAACAACAGAAAAAATTGTAATTAAAACCCTTTTGGGTATCAATTAGCTTTCAGCCAAAAATTTTTTCTTTGGCGGTGAAAAAGAAAATTTTTTTTTACTAAGTACAAATGCCAAAAAAAAATTAATTGGCATTGGATGTAATTTGTGCAAAAGAAATGTGTGCCCAAAAATTTAAACCCGCTGTTTAAACGTGGTTTAAAAAGGCGTGTATTTTACGGAACATAACAAAAGAAAAACTTGTAATTAACCTTTGTATATGAAAAAAGCTAAGCCAAAAATTTTTCTTTGGCGGGTGGAAAAAAGGAAAAGTTTCTTTTTAGTGACCCAACCAGAACAACGCTTAATTAATCGTGGATCTAAATTTTCGCAAAATAAATGGGCAACCAAAAAAATTTAAATGGAAATTTTTATTTGTAAAACCTGTTTCTTTAACTTAATTTCAACAAAGGGAACCCGCTTAGGGTACCTTTGGGTTTCAAAAGTGTCAAGAACTTGCAATAGCATTTAAAAAAAATATGCAGCTGCATTGGCCCCACACTGGACTTCATTTTCCCAAAACCCCACAAAAAACCGAATTTTTTAAAGTAAGAAAAAGCATTTTTCTGGGGACCAAGCGGGGACCCCCCCAAAGACGCTGTATAAAAATGGGGTTCTTAAATATGAATATCACAAGCAGCCCGCAGCCCGGGAGGGAGGAAACAGCTTTTCCCTTTTAAGTAAAAGGGGGAGTGTGAGGGGGCGGCATGGCCCCCCAAATTATATAGTGCGGTTTAATTACGAATCCCGCTGGTCTTGAAATTTGGTTCATCTTGCACATGTCATGTAGGCTACGCCCCTTTTTTCCCCCCCAGACTTTTTTTTGCCCATGTAACGCCATGTTTCTCGCAGCCCTTTTATCAATCAATTCGTTTCCGCAAAAAACCCCCAAACTTCGACTTCGTTCAAATTCGAAGTTTTTCTGAAAATCTAATAGAATTCCACTTCGTTAGAATCAATACGCCCATCTCCAAAAACCATCAATATGTGACTGAAGTGAGAATTGAAATGTTAATGCAAATGGTGCAATAGATGTATTGCATTTACCGTTTAGAAATTAAAGCTAATTTCTACATAAAACGTATGGGTTCCGGGCACTTGCTCCTCTGCTGATTAGCTTCCATGGAGCTCCTTGTTAGATTCTGGTCCTAATGCATCCTCATGTAAAAGCCCCTTCAGCTTTCTTTATCCATAAGTCTCCATGATCGATGCTTGTTCGAGGCTCCCCGCCGGCTGCGCTTGTTAATTTTTTTTTAAATCTTCCTTAAGTTTGGGAATGCGCATGTGAAAAAAAAAGCGCTTTTTTGAAAAAGTAATGAAGCAAGGGTAAAACAAACAGATGCATGCTCATGGCTACACGTTTCTAACCTAAAGTAGTTCACTTCAATTTCCCATTGATGGGCCGCACCCCCTTCCAATAGCAAAAGGGCTGGGGGGCCCGGGTACAAAATTCGTTTGGGGTGCTTACCAAGGCCCATCAAAAATTTTTTTTTTCTGTAGCTTACATGGATATTTAATTGACTACTACTTATTTTCTGTTCTTCATTTGTGTATATAAAGGCCCCAAAAAAATACGCACATGTCCGCATGTCTCACTAAAGTGACTAATATCATCATAACATTACTGAACAAACCAGGATACCAAGACTAATATCGCCAAGTAACAAGAATATACAAAGACCAAATAATACCACTAATACACTAAATGTAGTGATAAATGTACTTATCAAATAAAATCACCAAAGATCAATTTTACAATAGCAAAAATATACAAGAAGCAAAAAATATGAAATTCCTAACCATATACCCCATAATAGGGATAAAACTACCAATGTTATGAAAATAAACCATCACACAAGATAATTTATTCGCGTACAGTGTCATAAAGTAAAAAAGGGTTTCTGCAGATGTATATTATACCATTTTTCCAGTTTACCAGGTGCTCTGCAGATAATAAGTGATTACAGTGCAGTTACATTCCGTGACTCACAGGTGACGTCTTCTCTGACCGGAGTAATTCACTTTCACATTTCTTCTCCATCCCTCAAACCCCTTATGGCTTCTTTTGTTCCATAGCCCCTCAGAATCCCCCGCACAAATTTAGATCCTCATTTTTCACTTTCCCCCCTGTGTCCCCCCTCTATGCAAACTGCCCATTCATAGTGCCCCAAATGGTAATAATGACCCCTTGGTGCCCCACACAGTAATTGTGCCTCCAAACAATTAAAATGTCCCCTCTTGCACCACTAGTAGGTAAGTAGATAGACCCCAATATACAGTAGTAGGTAGTCCACCAAATTAGTCATATAGGTAGGTAGCATCCTTTGGGAGGTGCCTCCAAAATAAACAAAAAATAAAAAAGTAGGCAGACTTTTCCTATTAAGTGGGTAAAATCCCTATTAGGTAAATAGATAGGCTCCCATTGTGTAGACCAGATCCTTATAAGGAAGATACCTATTAGATAAGAAGGTTGGTAGGTTCAGATTAGGTAGCTAGTTAGATGTGCCCCTGGCCAGTAGGTAGGTAGCTTCCCTGGTAGTTAGGTAGACAGTTGGTCCCCTGGTAGCTAGGTAGGTATATAGGTCCCCTAAGTAGCTATATAGGCCCCCAGAAGGTAGGTATATAAGGCCCCACAATAGGTAGGTATGACATCCCTCCAGTAGGCAATTAGGCATGTAGGGCCCCTCATTAGGTAGGAAGAAAGAGCACCCCCAGTAGATTACTAGGTATATAGGACTCCACTAGTAGATAGATAGATATATAGATCACCCCATAAGTAGGTAGTTGTACAGTCCCTGCAGTAGTTAGCTAGGTATTTTTTAAACCCCCTAAGTAGTAGTTATATAGCCTCCCTCCCCCCGGGGGTTGTAGGGATATCCAGCCCTGTTTGGTAACAAGGTATACAGAAAACCCCTGATAGGTTTTTGGTAACAGGCCCCGGGGGGTAGCTAGTTAAAAATAGGAACCCTGATAGGGGAGTAGGATACAGGACCGATAAATACTAGGTAATAGGGCCCGGGGAGGTAATAGGGAACAGGGCCCTTGGTAGGTATCTAGGTATTCAGGACCCCTGGTAGGTAACTAGATCTACACTTGTGGTGGGCCCCGGGATCCCCAATCCCAAAAATTCTTCGTGTCCCTCCTTTCCACCCCCAAAGTATTGAAACAATATTTACAATAATGTGAGGGGTGTACTCACATTTGTGAGACAGTGAACTTTTTGATGTTCTATAATTACATTCTTTATATGCCAGTAATATTTTGGTGACTTAGCCCAATTTTTGTATAGGTTGTTCTTTTAGCATTTGAGGCTAAATAAATCATTATTAAAAGAAATTGACATTAAAGACTGGACTTCATCTAACCACCACTCGATTTTAAACAAAGCAAATACCGAGGGGTTTCACTGAACCAAAATGGATAGGACACAAGAAAATTTTATATGGGTTTTTTGCATGAAAATTTACCTTTAATGAAAAGAGAGTCAGAAATAAATTTTAAACTGACTTAAAAAAACAACTAAAATGGCTATAAACAGCTAATCCATCATTATAAATACATTTAAGATATTAAGTTACCTACAGATGTTTTAAAGCTAAACTTGACAAATATGCACCATGAAATTAGGACAGGATATCTAAATTTTTCCAATGCTGCTGAATGGCTTTTGTTGTGACCCAAGATCAGTTAAATACTGCTACATATGTACAAAAATCACATAACTCCATATATCAATACCTCCAAAACAATCCAACTTCAAATCCTGTAAATTTATAAAATCTTTCATGGCTTCTATTTAAACATTTTTTTTCACAAATTCCAGATTTTTGTCAAATGGCCAGTTAAATTTCCCTATCTTTATCCCCTTTTAAAATTAACCCTGGGGTTAACCATTGGGTGCTGCAATATCTTTAATTGTTTATCAAGAAATCTAACATATTTTTTTGTCCAAAGCGAAATATATTGTAATTCACTAACAAGAGGAATTCAAATGCCATCAGAAATGTACATGACAAACCCAACAATAAAG